>VYZR01025913.1:2387-14313 GCA_013400675.1 Oxylabes madagascariensis
TTTGGGTTTTTTTTTTTTTTTTTTTTTTGGTGAGGACACAAGATATATTTAGTTGGTAACTGCATATAATTTGTTTATAAGACAAGTGTCTTTCAGATTAATCCTCTCAACAACACATCTTTTAAAAAAAAATTCTGCCTAGACTCACCTCTGAGCACTGTTCTGTTCCTCTAATCACCATTTCTGCCATGGTCTGGTGAAAGTAAGACAAAATCAATTAGTTATTACTGTCATCATTGTAAAATGCACATATGGGTGACAGAAAAAAAAAGTATGCTAAATTTAGTTCTGGTGTAAACGTTTATTTTCAGGAGATGAAGATGTTCTTTAGACTGATTTTTTTATTCTACATTCTAGCTATTTTGAAGATATTTTTTCTTTGGAAAAGATAGAAGCAGGTATGTCTGCTCAAAAGTTTTCCTAAACTTTAAGTTTGATGTGTTTTATTTGGTTATTTATTCAGTAAAAGTACCTGTTTATCCAGCAAAATGTCTAGGCTGTTTTATTGATTGGATACTGGAAACATTAACTCCTGTGCGAATAGGGAATAAGGCATTTTTTTAATTATCAAATATACAAGGTATTTTTTAACCTAATTTCTTCATAAAGGCAGATCATCCTTTCTAAGTTGAAACACTTTTTAGCTGAACACTGTGAATTTCTCAAGGTCAAAATATTCAAAAACTAGATAAGTTCAATAATGTTTTAAAAATTGCTTTGAAAAACCAGCCTAATAATAGTTTTTACTTTAGATTAAGTTTGAATATTTAGGCATATTTTTTTAATCTAGAGAAACAGTTTTCAAAACTGATTTCAGATAACATGTGCCAAACAGTAAAATAACTCTTTGAACCTATTCCAATGTGTTTCTAGAAACTTTCTCAGGAAATGTCCTTCATACCAATTCAGTTATTAACCCTTTGGTGAACTTACAGTGGAAATGAATGTGGTGGGCTTGTAATATAAATATTTAAAGCAGTAACTTGAATAGAGAAAACAGTATAAAAGTTAATTCTTGCATTCTACATGACACAAAATAAATACTTGGGAAAAGTGAAAAAACTGTCAGTATTGTGGGCTGATATTCAGATCCAGGAGGTTGATGGATGTTACATTGTCTATGTTTGTATTCCTTAATCTACGGTTTCATGTAATGAAAACAGACAAGTTAGAGATGGAGTTGTAATAGGTAATTTAGGTGACCCATTTTTAAATAATATGTTGATTCTTTGGATATCATGTAGCATAGTAATTCTCTTGAGTGGCAGTTGATTATTAACTGAAACAAATTTTTAAAAATATGGTGTTTTTTGTTTGAATCTGATTGTCCTTGAATGGAACATTATTCTTAAGCATATAACCTCTTCTGTCCGTGGGGAAGGTAGCCAGTAGTGGATAAGCTGAAACAGATTTTGATAATTCTGAAGCTGATAAGGAGGAGGTCACTATTTAAAGGGGCCTCAAAATTATAAGGAGAGGTGATTAGTTTCAGAGGCTTAGAAAGAAGACAGAAGGCAAGTGAGAGCTGGAGGAATGGTAATTAAAATGAAGAGCAGGAAGAGGCAGAACATATCCATGGTGCATGGGAAAGGTGCTACAAGCTGAGATCCTGGTCTTCTGAGAGATCTTTCACACATGGTAAAGAAACTGGAGAACCACTGGATAAATCAGGGCAGAAGATAATACAATTCTGTGACATCTGAAGTAATCCGAGTCCTCGTGATTTGTCATATTTCCTACATTGTATACTTCAAACTCCGTCAGTTTCCTGGGCCTTAAACTATCATTGGGTACCCAGTTCAAGCAGTCTCTGGCTAGCTCAAATTACTAACACAGATGTAGCCATAGAATCTCTAAATTTTGCCTATACATGTGTGCAGCACTCTCAGTTAATATGCTTGTCCTCCATCTTTACACCTTAATGTTTGGGGGATAGCTATAGGACAATTTTTTTACATTAATTATATAAATCTCCAGTAGCTGAGGAGATTGCCTTCAATATTCTGCTGTGCTATAGATGTTCAATAAGTGACAAGTGAACAATGCATTCTTTTCAGAAACTCAGCAAGTGATTTTTTTGAGAGCTTATGAAGACTTCAGCATTTTGAAGACTGGCAGGACAATTGGAAATTTTAAATACTTTGAGCACCATTATATCTGTTCCCTTGGAGTCAACATTTTTTAGCCAAGAAACAGAGGAAAAGTGCTGAGTAAACGTAAGATGATATGTTCTCTTTGGATATTTTTGTGGAAGACACCTGCTTTTGCTCCTTTAAATTATAAAAAGGAAAAGTAAGCATAATAAACTAAAACTCACAGCTTAAGAAGAATTTCAAAGGCTGGGAATAGACATCATTATAAAACTTATCCACTATACCGAAACTAGAGCTCTTTTGTAAGCCTGATGTTGAATCAATTTCCCCCTCTGTTACTGTTAGTGGTACAGAGTGATTTTTGGCATGCTCCACTGGCTGTATCAAGTGCACTGCTCCTTCATGTACCCAACTTCTTAGCATCCAATTCCAAAGTCAGAAGCATAAGCTTTGGTCACTGCAGATGGATTGCAACCATGGAATCATAAAATTGCAGAATCATTTAGGTTGAAAGGGATCTCAAAGATCATCTAGTTTCAATCCCTCTGCCTTGGGCAGAAAACCTTCATAATATTGCCCTCTGGGACAATTACAGCTACTGGGTTTTATAACCCAGATTTTGCAATTTTGGAATAGTGATACCTGCTAATAGCGCTGTTCAACATCTCCAAAACTATGTGTGTTTTTTTCCTTTTAAATGAGTATGATCTTTTGCTAGAAAAGAATGAATAACACTCTCTTGCTGTACAGCAGCCCTGAGAAGTCTGGGCATTTTTTCATTGTGATCTTATTGAGTTTTTAAACTACTATTTTATGGGAAAAAAACCCCAAACAAATCAAACCAAAACAGGAAATCAGCCCAAGCCCCTTGGAATTATCAAAATATTCTTACAGAATAGATAAGATCAACATATGTGATGAGGTGTCTTATTTTGAATGACTGATAAAGACAAAACTAGTTTAATCTTGTCTGGTCAAGGGCTCTGTGGAAGTATTAATAAGAAGGAATGTTTTAACTTTTTTGTTTTGACACACTTCCAGTTGCTTACATTTGTCTGATCAAAAAAATCCTGGAAGGAACATTTTTGAAGGACACAGTCATATATTTATATACTTAAAATGTTCATAGAATAGCATTAGTTTCAGGTTGATGGGTCAAAGGGCAAGTATGCAGTTCTTATTGCTGTGCAGCTAATGGCATCATTTCAAGAAGGGTTTCATTTAGAGTTGGTAATGAAACCAATCTACCTCAAATACAAAAGGTGATTCTCCTGTCTTCCAAGTGAAGTCTTTAGCGAGTCAACCGAATACAGTGTTTCGTAGAAAAATATTTCCTTTTTTCTATACAGTTTTTTCCTCCCTAAGGTCAAGAATCCTGATGATAACAAGTAATGATATACTCAAGACCACTCTAAATAGCTTAAAATGTGATGTTTAAAAGAAGATAGAGTAGGGTCTCACTGCTGTGCTGGTTTTGCAAGGAAGTGATTTTTCCAAGAAAGTTATAGCAATCAGTGACTAGGTTTGAATATTGACATCTGGCGTAGCCACTAGAAAGGTGACACGCCTCTGTGAACACACAGGTTTAAAATCAGAGAAATTCTTGGAAAACTCCTCTTTTCTTCTGGCCTTGGAACAGGTGACAGGGGCCGCGTGGGCCCCGGGCCTGGCTGGGCCCTGCTGCTGCAGCAGTGCTGGCTGGATCAGGCCAGGTAGATCCCAGCCAGGGAGAGGGGAGGAGAGTTTGCCCTGTTCCTGACCAGATTGGGCCAGAGTGGCTGCAACATCCTGCTGCTAAGCTGTGACCCTGGGCCGGGCCCTTCCCCAGCCACGCGAGACATCTGCATCTGAGACCAAAGGTGGCTCTGCAGCCGGGCAGGTGGGCCCGCAGCAGCCAGAACCAACCCTGAGATCCTGGCGCACTCACAGATTGCAACCTGATTTTACCACCTTCGGCCACTGCCCCAGGAAGAACCATCGTGCCCTCTGCAGACCTGAGGGAACGTTAGCTCTTTCCTTAACAGATGAAACTTGCAAAACATTAAATCCTCTCTGAGTGGGAGAAAAGACAGAGTGAAAACATGTGAAAAGGCAATATGAAGACAACAAAGTCAGTGAAGGAAGAGTTCTATCTTAGATGGAAGAGAATGAGAAGATGCCTTAGTTTTAGGCTGAAATTCTTTTGTAAACCATGGCAATATACTTGGACTGTACATGGAATACATGGAATTACATGGACTGTAATATGCTAGAATATCTCCTTAAATCATGGAAAAATATGCATTGGGGTGATGAGAGTATTCAGATTGCAGATATAAACAGAGTTATTTGTGATGGACTAAATAAATGTTGAATTAGTGTGATCTGATGAGAAGCTTGAACAGAGAGAGAGAGAGACGAGATGAAGATGATCTGTCCCTAGAAAGAGAAAAGATGTCTGTTCCTAGAGATGAAGAAAAACCTTTGCATTTGGAGCTGTTCATCTTTGAGATGACATCCCATGAGTATACAGGGCCCATAGGAAGCTGTGGTAGGCTGTGTAATATGGCAGGGACTTCACAACTGCAGATTCCTGGGTGGCTGCTTTTGTGAGCATTAAAAGGCCACAAGAGGACTGCTCTTTCTTGTGGAAAGTTCCCATGGCAGACCCAAAGAGACTTGTCTCTCTAGAAGAACTGATAAAAGACTATTTTATAAGTGGTAAACTAAGCTAGAGTTTCAAGTTTTGTCTTTTTACATTGCCTGTGAGAAAGAAAAGAAGGCATTGTGGGAGAGGACAAGTGTTTTGAAGGTTTTATACTGATTCTTATTAAATTTTTCTTTCTTGTAGTTTTGTTTGTCTTTATATCCTTTCAAGTTTTGAGCCTGCTTTGCTTCGCTCCTAATCTGATCTCAGAGCAGAAAAAGAGTAAATAATGCTAGTAGACACTCAAACCACTACGCAAAATTTAGGAAACAGAAATAAGCGAACTTGAAACCACTACACCTGCCTTTCTGAAAAATTATGAGCACTTTGGGGAATGATGGAGCAGGAATGTGTGTTGTTATTGTTGTTTATCTGTTTCTTTGAATAGGAGCTGCAGCTTTTACCGTAAAAAAAATAATTACAACTTTCATTAAATTGTCATAATTTTTGCTCTCCTTCAAAAGAGTACGGGTAAATCAGCTGCTTTACTGCCTATTAAGACTGGTGATCCATATGGCAACTTTGAATTAAACAATTCACAATTTTAGACCAGACAACCACTGAAAATTAATCATCCACAGAGTGCTGAACTGAACAACCCTTTGAATCTCTAAAGAAGATCACCAGTCTATTAGACTTATGTACTGTAATTACATTATATTTTACTGTAAAATTTATAAGCTTTAAATTAGATCAACCATCTAGTAGGCTTTATAAAAATGAAAAGTTATTAATCAGATTTAAAAGTAATAAAAAAGAAATTAACCATATTTGGAATTTACCTCCCTACTAAATAGAACAATTAGGATTTTAGACTTTTAAGAACAATGGGTTTAGTTGCTATCATCTCTTTGGATTTTTATAGTAAGTTGGATGGGGATGTCCTATTTTGATTCTTACAAATTCTGATATAATTCACTGTGATATTAAATCCTGTGTAACTTTGGTTAATTTGACCTGTTCAAATAAAAGTGGTAGATGAACCAAATATAATAATCTTTTTACAGAAAATCATAATAAGAATTCCAACATGCACCTTATACCATCAGGTAGATAAGCCACACATAAGAGCTGTCAATCCAATTTCTGACTCTTAGGAAGAAAAAAAAAAGAAAAATTGGTATAGTTAAAATCCAAACCTTCTGGTAGATTTTAGCTTCCTTTTTGAAACATGAAGTTGAGATACCAAATACTCCTATAAAACGTAGCTCTAAAGTAATAGCAAAGCAGGAACTATCCCTCTCAAAAAATTGACTAACTTTTAATGGATAATTTAATTTCAATTTTTCTGTTACTATATTTTAAAAATCATCTTATGGTTAGGTACTTACTACATCCAGGTCAATTACTGGATTTATGTCTGGATTTGTGGACTTTCCAAGCCCCTAGTTATTGGACTGGGGAATTTTTTCTTTTACACAAGGACAACAGTACTCCATTTTCTCATGACTATGAACTTACATCTATGAGAAGAGCTGCTTTTCAAATCTCTGCCACCAAAAATGGAAAGAACAGGAGAAATTTAAGGTCTCTGAATACAATGTCTACGACAGAACCAATAAATCTCGAGGTATGACAGCACACCTGAGAAAGGGCATTCCCTGGTGCCCCATACAATCTTGAGGACGTTCTATCAACACTGATATCAACAAAAATCCGTGAGATATTTGACAGCTGTACAAAACTAAACCTCCCTAAGCCAGAGAACTCACCCCTTAAAAACAAAATCAGTGAAACCGGAGTGTAATCTTACTAATAGCCCCTCGTCACAACAACCACACTGGTGAATGTTGTTTCTGGCTTGTTTTCCCTCTTAACAGGATAACCAGGCAAGCGACATTCTTGACTTAATGTAACAAGTGATTGGTGATAGGAGTATGCATGGGAATTTTTATTTGCTATAGAATTTGTCTGAAAACAGTGCTGACAGGATAGTCCCTCAAATACTTAAAACAGCCGCTGGGTAAACAACTTTGCTGTCTAAAAGATCACACATACATATATTTCATGGGTTGGAAGTTGTACGCTTAATCTTGAGAGCTCATGTTGTTTTCACCTAAATTTGTCATGTGAATTTGAAATGTAGCAATCTGTGTCACCTTGGGATGTTTGTATTGGGATGTTTTATTGAAACCCTAGTCTGACAGGGAAGAGATGAAGTATTATCTTAGATTTGTAGATTTTCAAGCCAGGAAGAATTCTACAATCAGCTAAAATGTCTTCCTGTGTATAACACAAGACCTGCATAACATGAGGAGCTATAATTTGGGTAGGCTGCCTAATCTGGCATTGGTTTAAACTTGGCAGTGATATGACCCTCATGCAGCCAGACATTTGCTGGAAATGCTAAAAATATATATTGTCCAGAATTGAGACTGACAACATTCAATCACTTTTATGGCTGATAGTGAAATAAGGTTGCTGTCTTTTCAATGATAATGTAATACTTGAATGACCTAATGATTTTGATATGTTGGAATAAGTCTGATATTTAGGTTATGTTGAGAACTTTATATTAACCACTATTATTTTGACTTTTTGGACATGTTTTATGATTTTTTCTATTAATAGAGATTAGTTAAAATAAATGGAGGGATAAATCTATGTTTTCTATGAATTTCTGTGCAGAATCAGGTTTGGAACCTGACAGATTCCTGAAGCAGAACACTGAGATAAGAGAGCACTCTGTGACTCAATTGGGTCATATGGAATTGTCCTAATAGGTATTTCCAGTAATATCTATGATGACATTTTAAGGACAAATGTTTCGTATTGATTACTTTTCCAAAATAGAAACTGCAGACTACTCTGCTTATTTGTTCTCAATTTCAAGTTTTCACAATGGGAAGCTCAAGCATTATATTTTTATCACTCTACATTATGATTATGTGTTTAAAACAGATTTTAATTTTCCCTTTATTCCCTTCTGTCTCATATATCCAATTAGAAGTGGTCATGCCCCTTATTAAAGACTACATTCTTTATTAGTTCCTAAACACCGCACTTGTTCCCCCCCACTGAGTGTAATGAAGGAGGAGATTGGAAAAAAAATATAACTCATGGGTTGAAAGCAATAGAGGCAGAATAGACCCCCTGCAATCCAGGAGGAAGTGGTTAGTGGTCTGCTGAGCCCAGTATTGGGGGCAGTTGTGTTTAATGTCTACCTGAGATCTGGATGAGGAGATTGAGAGCATCTGAACTTGCAGGCAGGTCACAGATGACACCAGTTTGGGGTAGAGTGTTGATCTGCTGGAGAGTGGGAAGGCTCTGCAGAGGGATCTGGGCAGGCTGGATCCATGGGCCGAGGTCAATTGTTTGAGGTTCAACAAAGCCAAGTGCACTTGGGTCACAACAACCCCTGCAGTGCCACAGGCTGGGACAGAGTGGCTGGAAAACTGCCCAGTGAAAAAGGACCTGGGAGTGCTGGTGACAGCAGGTGAACATGAGCCAGGTGTGCCCAGGTGGCCAAGAATGCCAGTGGCACCTGGGCTGTATCAAAAACCGTGTGACCACCTGGACCAGAGAAGTGACCCTGAGCTGGTGAGGAGCTGGTGAAGGGTCTGACAAGGAACAGCTGAGGAGGCTGGGGGTGTTCAGCCTGGAGAAAAGGAGGCTCAAGGGAAGATGTTGCTCTCTACAACTACCTGAAAGGAGGTTTAAGCAATATGGGTGTTGGTCTCTCCATCAAGGCAACTAGTGACAGGACAAGAGGAAGTGCTCTTAAAATGGGCCATAGGAGGTTTAGATTGGATTTCAGAAAAAATTTCCTTACCTACAAGGGGTTGTTAAACACTGCAACAGGCGGCCCTGGGAAGTTGTGGCAAAATCCCCGGAGATATTTAAAACATGCACTTAAGACCATGGTTTAGGGGTATATTTGCTAGTGTTAGGTTAATGACTGGACTTGATGGCGTTAAAGATCTTTTCCTTTCCAACTTCAATGATTCTATAATTATATAATTTACTTCAAATAGATGAATAATTATTGCATTGTGCAATGTAGTAATTTTTTTACATGTAATTCAAACCTGTTTGTTTCCTTTTTGTTTCTCTTATCTATTTTTTTCTCCTCTGTAGTTGCTTTTACTTCTTTCCTACCTGATACCAATTGTGAATCAGGTGTGGTTTATTAGCATGCTTTTTCAAACCTTTTCTGTCTTCCTAGTGATCCTCTGCTACATATTATGATGGGATTATTATGATAATGTTTTAGTACTTACACTTTATCTTTGTCCTTCTATTTGTTCCCTCTTTGCATATATTTTGCCTATGTATCTTCTCTGTATGGTCTTCAAATATTATTCCACAACATAGTTATTTGGCATTATTAAAGATGAATTTTTAAAGTTATATTTGTATCATGGCAGTGATATATCAAACATATCAAGATAATATAATTATTGTAAGTATTAGATTTGTGTATGTTTAAACATCATGATTAGAACTAACACCTCAGTGAATTCAGAGATTTCCTTTTAAAGACTTCATGATACTCTTTTGCATTAGCTTTTAATGTTCCATTCTAACTCATCTTCTTGTTTTATATTTGCTTTTCATAGGTCAATCCACATAGACCAAAAATTCTCATTAACATACTTTATGGCTTTCCCACACTGTTTGAGATCCTGCTCTTTTATCTCCGTTAGCAAGATTTTGGTAGTTTGCATATTACTTGCAGATTCTGAATCCACTTACCACGTTTTCTATTCACTGCTCATTATCCCAATAGGTCTATAAAGATAACAATAGCAAATGTGGCAAGAAAAATAAAAGTTCATTATCTTCACAGATTGCTAATACTCAGAAAACTGTAGTAAAGCTATGTTAGATCCTGCTTTTTCACTCTCTTCTTCCCTTAACAACTCAGCCATTGAAGAGAACACCCACGACTGCAGTGTAGACATCTATGTTTCAGCCAGCCAGGCCAGACTCATTTTATAATCAATGCAGAGAAATGGGCCTTTCTAGGTTTTAATTTGTCTTGACCTAGTTTAGATATATGAAGGAGGAGGATACAAATTACAATCTAGCAGTGCCCGTTTCTCTCAAACTACAAGGACAGTGTGCAGAACTAATTGAGTGTATGGAGGTTTGCACTAGGGATATAACATTAAGGTGAGATGAATCCCACTTCCAGTAGTAAATGGCAAAACCCCAACTTAGAAACATATGCATATCCAAGACATTTGAGAAAAATATCTTGGTTATGCAGAACTTCATACTTTGACAATTTATATTTTTGAAGAATAAAGAAGTGTTTCTCTTGCTTATTGCAATCTTCATGAGCTTTTGTTCTAGTTAGGTGCATGCTTTTATCTCACAAGTTTTGCCTGTAAAATGTAGTAATCAGGGAGAGGACAAATTGAAATTTAAGAAACAAATGCATGTGCTTTAACATTGTTATTCACATATATTGTGCTGGCATATTTGCTATACATTTAAACTGCAATATGGGAGACTTAGCCCTATGAATCATACATTTGCATTTGCTCCTTGTAAACTAGAATGTTGGGCTCGTTTTGTACATGGAATAAATATTCATATGCTTCAGGATTTATTAATTTTAATGCCAGAAGTTATAATTCTGATCATTAGTCTGACCTACTGCTTAATCCATGCAGAGTATTTCTCTGAGTGTCAATATTTTTTCAAATAAACAGCACAAATGATGGTACTCAGAAATAAGTTTGATGCGGAGCTGACTTGTAGATACATCATTTTTGTAGATATTTATGCTAATGCAGGTATTCCAAAACAAAACATAGTAACCACATACAGTTGGATCACTCATTTGTGTTAACTCCTTAAACATCCTCACCCTAGGGAGAAAAATCTCACCCTACTTACAGCTTGCACTGCTACAAATGCATTTTCCAATCTCATGGGTGAGATCATGCTACAACTTTCCCCTAACCCTTCACCAACTCCCCCTTCTCAGATCCATTAAAAATGAGCTAGTGGTGTTTTAGACTCTTGTATTTTCAGTCTATCTATCAGTTCTGTCAAACAATCCCCAGACTTCAAATCCTTAGACTGGTTCTAGCCTGTTTGAAAGACCTCCAGAGTACAAGGACTAACAGCCTGCCTGAAAAATTTCTTCATCCTTTAATATCTTCATATCAGAAAACTGATATTTATTTCCTGTAATTTAAGCCAACTTTTTGTCTTTTCTACCATGGTTATGGAGTGGGAAGGAAAAATTTTTCTGGATTTCTGGATATTTAGGGACTATTACTGTGTAACTTTAACAGTTGTTTCTTTAAAGACAACATCTGGGTCTTGTATTATGCACTAAACTCCAGACTTTTCTCAAACACTTCAATGCCTTCCTTCTTATTGCCTCTCAAGGCTGGAAGAACTCCACAAACAAGTTGTCTCATTAAGACCTTCTTTTAGCCAGGCTATCAAAATAGCTACCAAACAAAAAACAAAAAAACCAAAAACCAAAACAAAAACAAAAAACCAAACAAACAAAACAAACAAACAAACAAAACAAAACAAAACCCCAAAAAACCAAAACCCAAACAAAACAAAACCAAAAAACCAAAACCCAAACAAAACAAAACCAAAAAACCAAAACCAAACAAACACAAAACAAACAAACAAANAACCAAACCCAAACAAACACAAAACAAACAAACAAAAACCCAACCAAACAAAAACAAACAAACAAACAAAACCCACTTTGGCTGCTACAACCCTTTCAGCTGCTGTAAATCAGAGTAAACAACATTTGTTTCTACTCATCTTGTTACCTGCAAATATATTTATCTGTCCTTCATTTGTTCCCATGTAGAAAAGGAGTTCTCTGTGGCAAGGATCATCTGTTTAGTTTGAGTTTAGCAAACTTTACAAAGGAGATACTTCATTCTGACTGAAGGCTTGAAGCAGGATCATAGTGCAATTCTTACAATTTTTACAGCGTTCTTCTTTATGACTTGTGTTTCTCTATAAGGTAATTAATCCAAATTATAAGTAGTATTAGTAATATCTATGTCTATAAGCCAGTTTGATGAAGTTATTAAGATACTCCTAATGGAATGACATTAATGCCACAAACAAATTCACTGGTAGATTTATAAATGGGCACACATATATATATATCTAATCTAAGTATTTTTGAACAAGAGTCTGACTTTTTTCAACA
>VYZR01025917.1:2580-12631 GCA_013400675.1 Oxylabes madagascariensis
GTGGGGGGGGGGGGGGGGGGGGGGCAAGTATTTGGCTGTAGCGACGAGGGTAGAGGCAGAAGGGAGCTGGAAGGGAGGGGGCTCAGGCACTGCTCCTGAAGCAGCCCAACTGAGGCAGAGCACTGGCATCGGCGCCTTACGTCCCATCCAGCCGGGTGCCGTGCATCAGGGGCAACTGCGGTGCGCAGCGAGGCGGCCGCGGGGGTAAGCAGCAGCAGCAACACGGGAAATGAGGGGGCATGGGGTCATTGCCCTGCGCCACCGAGGCAGCCGGGGGCAGGGAGGTGGCCAGGGCCGCGCTTCCGCGGGAGACAGACGCACCGCAGCACATTTGTGCCGTGGGCAGAGAGGATGTAACATACCAATATACCCCTGCTCACCAAAACCTACACACTCTCCGCTCTCCCTCTGTGCCATCTGCTACCTGTGCACACACCCGAACTTGGGCTAGACACTCACTTCTATGGGTCTGTCTGCACATGTTACTACAAATTTATAGGGGAACATAATTCATGTGAAGTAATGAAAAGCAGTGGAAATAACAAATTTCGCAGACTGAGTCCCCAACATCACTTGTAAACGGGCACCTCTAGATACATGTGTTGCCCTACTGTTATTCATAAAAATGTGCATTAAAAAGTACCTACTTATATAAATCATTGCTCTATAGGATAATGTAAGAACTAATCTAATGGATTATAGTATCTGTTTCCATGATTTTTTAATGTTTTGTGGGTAGGCATCTGACCACTTTTTCTTGGGTGACATATATGAGCACTTTAGTGTAGGTCTTGTGCAACTGGAGCTAGAGGTAGTGCTGGAAATACCATAAGAAATCCAAAGAAAGTATACATGTTGTGAAATAGGTACTGAGCAATACAAATCGAGTATGACATTCTGATCTTTATTTTTTAAAAAAATATATGCATGGCAATCTTGAAGGGGAGGTAATTTTCACCTTATATGTTTATGCAGGTAAGTAATCCATGGTGTAAGTAATTATCTATGCATGTGCTTAGATTTATTTTTTTAATAAAAATGTGTATATGGTTGGGCATTGTTCTTATGGAAAACATATAAAATATAAAATATAATATTTCTGTAATTTAAAAATAGAGTAATCTTCTGATTTTAATAATGTTTAAACTACTCTCTACTCTCTTATTTAAAATAGGGTTTTCCCCATAAAGGTAAATAAAAATGAGCTAATATTGTTTTAAAATGTAATTCAAGACTTGTGGATTTTCAGATAAAGATATTGTAATGATAACAGCAATATTTTAAAATAAACTTTAAAAATGCATTTTCACTAGACTTAGGTAGTTCCTTTAAAACTACCCATGTTAACATGAATTGTAATACATTTAATAAAGTAAGCAGTTAAGACAGAACGTACAAAATGTCTTCCTTAGAAAAAGTACTCCATACCTGGGTCTACACATTTTAAGATAATATTGTGAAATAAAACATTCCTGAAATCCAGAGATATATAAGTGCATTTACAGGTCGCAATTCTGCAATGAAATACTATAAATCATTTGAATCAGTTCCCATTACATGCATTATCTATATTGCCTCATACTTTAAAATAGTATTTTTTTTTCCTAATATGAAGTTAACTAGGTGGTCAAATTTCCAGGTTCGATCTATTGGTATTATTGCTGAACATGACAATGATATGTGTCTCTCCTTTTAAGACCCGATAAGCATGTTATGGACCTTTATTTGCTTTATTAGCTTTGTGCGTATTTTGTAACCTTATAGAAACAGAAGCGGGGAGGAAACTTCATATAAAGGCGCATACACATCAGAGTCATGCCAAAAGGGGAAGGGGAGGGGAGAAAAGAGGGGACAAACAAAGGAAGGAAAGATCAGAGAAAAAGCAATAACTTTTAACTTTTGGTTAATTTAAAAATGCAAATATAACTTTACATATGCATCAATATTAAAAATAATACACGGTGGAACCAACAGGATGAGGAGGAGGGGAGGGGATTAGTGGAGAATGGCGAAGAATGGCGCAGCGGTGAAGCCCTGATTATGCACAGGGAGCCGTCTGGAGCAGCTTGATCTGAGACGGGCTCTTTTCCGTGCCGCGTCGCCTCCGGTCCCAGCCGGTGCACCCCAGGCTTCTGTGCCTAACTGATATTTGTTACTTCAGGGTTTTTATTGTTGTTTATGATGTTTGGCGGAGGGGAGGACGGGAGAACGGATTGTTTGTTTCATTAATTGCGATCTTCATTAATAGGGATGATCGCTCCAGAAATCTTCAGTGTCTTCTCCAAGCAGTAGGATTTGCATATTTATTTAATGCCCTAATTTCTTTGATGTATGCAAATGTAGCGGGTCGTACAGTAAACTTCAAGCTGACGTCAATGAAAATGACCTCGCTGTTAAACCTTGAACGTGAAGCGAGGATGGGGGACGCGACGGCGATGCATAGCCGGAGCCGCTCCGAGCCGAGTCTCATCGGACCCTGCCGGGCCAGTCCAGAGCGGCGGGCGTAGCGGGGATGTGGCCGGACTGCCGATAGGCACAGCTTTGGCTGTTTGGCTTCGCTCGTCGCTTTGCCGTACTGATCAGACCCCCAGTCCCAATAAAATAAATATTAAGAAAAAGAATTAACCTGGCTGGCCCGCCCTCTCTCCCTACACGGAGGCAAAATAAAGCCCACCCTCTCGGTGCCCGATCACCGTCCCTGGGAATGCCGCCGCTCCTCTTCATCAGGTGGTGAGCGGGAGATAGAAAACACCGATCAAGACACAAAAACTCCCGCCCTCCCAGTATTGCAGGACACATGCCGTGCAGGTAAATCATAATTTCGAATGACTGTATCGATACAGTGTTAGCAGTTTTGTGTAAGGGATTCACTGGTATCAGTGCCGGTTTAAGGAAGAAGAAGCAGAAAATGAAAAAAGTTGCTAGGCTCTGGGCAAGTCGTTCACCCCTCCAGCCGATCTGATCTGCAAGTCAAAACTACTCTCCCGTGTTTGTACTGATTTCTCCCAAGAAGTGGTATTAAAGGGCTCTCGGATATCTGACTGTAGAAAGTTGGTTTTGTTACCAAGGTAGAAAAGGGTAGATGTGAGCAATTTTCTAAAGATATGTCCTCTATATTTTTCCCTGCACTCTTTTTCCCTTTAGAAACACCTCGGTTTATAATTATTTGAGAACTTTTAGCTCTAGGGGAATTTTCACTGATAAGGCTGAAGAATTAAATGCAATCGACGTTTTAAAAATGAATGGTAGTCTTTAACAGGACCTAAGTTGTTTTTTTTGGTGTTTTTTTTGTGTTTGTCTGTTTTGTTATGTTCCAGAGCATCTCTTTAAAACTTGACACAGTCACTCTTAGAGCAAAACAACTGTAAGCCAGTGGCTGCAGACATGCACACACTCTTATACCCACACACACTCATGCACTGCTTCTCTATTCAAACATCTTGACTAAATTTAAATGGCCAAGCCAGGGAATGGAAACATGAGTGTATTTCTGATTGAGAGACTGATCCAGGCTTTTATAAGTCCTCTCAGCAGTTTTGTGTAGCCAGAGTTTGCCCTGAATTTTGTTACTTTAGTCTGAGATTGCATTTTTATTCTTATAGAGTTCTGTTGGTCTGCCTTGTCCCCAGGGGCTGTGTTGGCAGGAGAATCCATGGGTGCTGTCCGTGTCTGGGCTGTGACAGGGGCTGTGAAGGGCCATAGCCAGGACAGGATGGCTGGACTGCTGTCCTTGGCAGTAGCTGGCAGGAAATCCATGCCTCTGCAGACTGACTACTCTCTCCCTGGACTTGCACTCTGGATGGGATTCCCATATAATGTATATTTATATATGTGCACCATACACATATGACATAATATGTATATATATATATATATGCACATTTTTTAGTATTATCCCTGCCCCAATACCTCCCCCGACATATTCTTCACACATGCTCACAATCCTTGACACCTGCCCACATGACTACAACACAGCACATGGAAAAAACACTATGTGTGGATGTCATGCAGTCACCCCAGGCAGGCACAGGCTGTCTGGCAGACTCCCAAACCCCTGGCCCTCCCCAAATCCCCTCTGAGGCTCGTCCGTCAGCACCTCTGCCCTGTAACCACCCCTGTCAACCCATTTCCTGCCCACTGCAAACGATGAGCACAACCCCATTGCTGTGTCCTCCTGGGCACATACCAGAGAGCTGTCCTGCCTCCCTCTCTTGTGGTGCACCCCCTCCCTCTCCCATCACCTTCTCTGATCAGACACACCCAAACTTCTCCGAAGGCAACATGCAGCTCTTTGCCTAGTTCCTGGGCTCTAAAAAAACCTGGTGTTTTCATGGGCAAGATATTGGTTCTGTGCCACTGGTTTTGAACCTGAAGCATTGAATGAGAAGGAAAAGGAAACCACAAAAAAATTTTAAAAAGCCTCCTTCCAGCAATCACTGTGTTGACGAGAGGTCACACTACAAGTTTCATGATAACAAATTGAAAGGGATTATTTTTGTGGTTGTTGTTATTGTTGTTGTGGACTGGTTGATCAATTTTGACAAGCTAAACAAAATGGTAATATTTTCCAAAACCAGGACCCAGAAGAATCACTTCTTCAGAAGTTATCTGGAGGAGAACACCTTAGAAAAACAACCATTTGGTGTTTCCAAAGAAATGTGTGTTCCTTCTCTAGGAATATGTAGCCATTGCTCTTCTTTAGACAAGGTATTTCTAATTTGTTCTGTCTGTCAAAATGGGGCTATGAGAGATTTTGGTATAAATTCATTATCTCTGGCAATGCATAAACATATAGTAGGAACAGGAAAAGACCATGGCAATGGATGAACAAAAGGACTTCAGTTCATCAGCAACAGAAGTGTTGGGAAAACTGATTGAATTTCAGAGCACATCCTCCTCAGCAGAGAGGGCTGGACTAGACCTTGGCCAATCTGTCTCCCCTCCACCAAAAAAACCCCCTTGTAGAGCCTCACATGAACACTTTCTACTCTGGGGCTTAGGAAGCAATATGGAAAAAAAAAAGAAAAGACACCCCAAAACCACACCCTTTTGCCTCCCCTCCCTTTTTCTTTATGGAAGCTTTCTAATTATTTTAGAACCAATCATGCAAGAATTACACCATGGAAATAAGCGACACTTTTAAATAGAGATCACAAGAAGAAAAATCTGAATTTCTGGAGATATGAAAGGGCCTGCTTTCTGTGCTTTAAAGGGGTTTTTACCATGGTAGGAATCTTTGGTTTCTACTAGAGATTCATTTAGATCTGGGGTTAAATCTTTATCTTATAAAGAACAAATGTAAATATTGTGAGAGGGATTTACAGAACCTGAATTCCTTATAGAAGGGAGAGAGATCAACTTCACTGCACTTCTACGTTTTCCAGTTGAGGGAATGGGTATGTGGGAACCTGAGCTCAGTTGTCAGCTCTGTGACAGGTTCAGGGGTAGGGGCTGCTTCACCCAGCGTCAGACAAAACAAGTGATCTTGAGTAGGGCTCCAGGAACTTCTACTGGCGACCACGAGGGAAATTTGATTAACAAGGCACGGTTTTATGAGTTAACACGGTGGCTTATATTGGTTAGCTGATTTTGTCTCTCTTATGCTAAACTTGCTGGTCTTGTGTGTGGTTAGGTGTGGGAACTCTTAATTATCAAGCATATTGCCAGCAAAAACAGAGTTATAATGTTTAAGTATGCAGAGAAGAAGCTTTTTAGCAGTACCCAGGTACCTTTTAAGGTATATAGACATAGGAACAGTTGTTCACTGGGTTTTAAACTAGAATAATGGAACTAACTTCTGTTGACTCTACATTTTCAAAGGGTTTTCTAAAAAATGAAATCGAAAAAAAATTAAAAAGTTGAACTCATATTTTTGAGATTGTCAAAGCATTGGACATTATTCACTGTAGTTAATAAATCCATGCACCTCTGTGCTTTGTGGGCCACTTAATTGCAAGCAGGCATTACTGGGTTGTCCAAAACATAGCTTGATTAAAATATGTATCCCTTTGAGCAGGGGTGATTTAATAAATGTTTCATAAGGTTATAATTATTTTCATCTTGTCCGAGGTGGCAGGGGCAGGTGCAATGCGTCCGACATAACTCAGCCCGACTAAAACGTACACCTTTTTGAGGGGGGGGGCGGCAGCGGTGGCGGTCTGCGCCGTGCCGCAGGTCTAGGTGCCGCTGCCCCTAGAGTCCGGGAATGGTTGCTGGGGCACCGCACAGTCCCGGCCGTCGCTGCCTCCAGCCCTGATGTGGGCCCTCCAGGAGGCCGGTAGGCAGAGACAATAATCGAAGAAGGTGATTTACACAATGGTGCTTTTAGTCCTCCATCTCACCCACCCACCAAAACACCCACCCACCAATTAGCATACCTCTCCAAGAACAATTTTAGCCCAGGATTCATGAAATGAATGGAAGGAAAAACTTACCATAAAATAGAAGAACTCAGTTACTTTAAAACAAATAATATGCTTTAAAACTAGAGCTGATGTAATCAATATGATACAAAAAGTGTTATAATTATTTACACATACAACTCTTGATATACTAACAGTTTTGTAAATATAGATCATGCCTTTCTAATGATCCTGATTTCAGGATATCAGTGATGTGAAAGACATGGAAATTCTATCAAGAACATACTGGCTTAAATGTGTTTCACATGTTTTGAACTGAAGGGTAGATGGAGCCTCCATCTCCTCCTTTTCATGAGACTGAAGTATTAAAGTAACTGTCAGCTTACAGTATGCAAATATCATATACACCTCTGTAGCTTTCAGGATCTCTATTCAGTAGTCCCAAATACTCTTAGATTTTCTTTTTCATGACAGTAATTATAATATAATTATGGAATTGTGGGGGGGTTTTTGTTAATAATTAGGTCTTGCAAATATTAATTACCACATTTAACCCTGCAGATACTGGAGTACATCACTTGTATCTGCTTTATGTCATATTAGATCATCTGTGGGAAATGTGGCTAGCTATTTCCCTGTTTAATCTAGAGTCAAGCATTTTAGTAATTTATTCAATAATTTCCAAATGTTGATATACACACCACCTCCTGAACACATATGCATTTATATATTTACATACATTTCATGAACAAGAACAGTGAAATCATTTAAATTATGAACCTTTCCCTTTTTCGTAGCTATTTTTCAGATTTAATCAATGCGGGAAGACCACAGGAAATTACAATCAGGACAAGGAATGGTATTTTTATTTTTTTGTTTAATAATAAAAGTTAGGTGATAGAACATGTTCTTTAACAGAGCATAGTGTATTAATGTGAAATTACTGATTTTTTTTTTTTTTCAGAAATTTTGCATTCTTGATAGTCTGCTTAATCTTATTTTGTACTATGGATATCCCTTTGCATACCATATGTTCAGCAAAACAGAAATGTAGTCTGCAGCTGCCTGTAAAATTCAGTTGTGGTCACAAAAGAATCTATAAGACACTTTTATTAGAAGGCAAGTCAGTCAAGTGACGTACCTGGCTGAAAGGAAAGGGATGTTATGCAGGAAATTCTTGCTTGTATTGTATTGGTGTGACGTTTTAAATTTATGAGTCCTATTCTAATTTAGTAGGAAAAGAGTATTCATATAATGCTATACAGTTATGTACTTCATAACAGTTTAAATAGGGTTCCTATGAATATTCCATACAGAAGATGGGGATACCATCATTGGAACAAGTCTCTACAGTAATTACAGAATTGTAACTATTCCTCTTTAAAATAAATAGAGACTGTTCTTTAAAAATACATGGAAGATGTTTCTTCTTTACATCACAGCCATCTGGAGACCTATAAAAATTAGAAAAGCATGGCAATCACATACCAATTTAAAGGCCACTAATGTGCATTTATTAGGAAGGCAGGAGGAAAAAATAAATGTTTGAATTCCATATCTTCCAATATGTAGATCACTCTAAAGTGATTTTGGAAAAAAATAGCAATTTCTGTATAAATTTTTTAAATATTCACAATAAGCAAATATTTTTGTGCAGTCTTACTGGGCACCCTTTGATCTCAAGGCCCTTCTAGATGACTGAAAGTTAGAAAATTTAATTGGCAATACGGCTAATGAACAGTTAGGTTATAATTTTCATGTTGGCTCTTTTGACTTTCTGAGGCGCTAATGATTATTCAACAAAATGTGTATTGCAATTACTTCTTAAGTCAGTGTGTGAGTAAGGTGGTCTTGAGACCAGAGCTTTATGTTTTAACGGCATATTTTGCATCTTTGAAACATAGCAATGCCTTGTATTTAACTGCAAATCCTGTGACATGGTAACATGCTTTAATGTACGCATTAATGTGTACATGTGTCTGGATTAATATGTATTATATATAGAAATATCTGTATAAGCATAGACACACACACACACAAAAGGAATACCTGAATTTTCATGCCTCTGACAATGCAATGCATAAATTCACAATTCTGTTGGATGTAACACATGCCTAAACTACTAATATTGCTGCCTTTAGCTATTGCAAGAAAAAACATCTTTCAAAAAAACAACTTCCAATTTAGAGCTCATTAGAATTTTACATATCAAAATGATCATGTGCCTTTAGATATATCAGATGTCTAATTGTCAAGCACAGTGATGAATAGTATAGTGTTATAAGAATTCTAACCATTTTATGCCAAACTGTATAATCTGAAAAGAGCACTGGCATAATTAGCTCATACACCTCACGTATACCAAGCACTGGTGGCAAATTGTAGTGCTTCCTTATACCAGAGTATCTAACACACATTTAAAAAAAAAGTTCCATTTCAGAGGCTGATAATCTGAAAGTACAAATGAATGGTCTTATTAGTAATATGACTACTGAATTCAGGATTTGGCACATTAGTAATATTTATGTGTTACTTCTTGGTAGCAGTATTAATTTTGGGTTTTGTCTGATAAATTGTTTCCCTTTTTTCATGCTTTTGTATCATTAATCTATGATAAAAATGGACTGGTTTATACATATGTAATTTTACAGTGTAGCCACATATATATATGTGTATTTAAATGCAAATACCTATACACATGTACTTAGTCCTACACATGTATACATGGTTACCCTGTGTACATACAAGCACACATATGCTTTATTATGTGAGCAGGCTATACAGACAGTACAGAACAAGAATTTCAGTTCAACTTAATACATTTAAAGATTTCTCCTTAAAAAATGGTAATAATGCAAACAGGTTAATTTACAAAGAAATCTATTTAAATGCAGTGAAATGTATTCACTATAACTGTACAGGAACATAAAGCATGATGTATTATGTTTTATTTTACATCTTAAAAGAATAGTAGCAGCATGAATTTCCAGCAAGAATTCCTTTAGAAATGTAGAGCAGTTCATATTGTCTGTGCTGAATCATTCAATATGCATCTTTTACTGACCACAGTATGTATGAGCTTTTGAAATACATTTATTAATTTCAACAGTAAATACTGTAGATCTCAGTCCGGAGTTTCATTGTATCATATATAGTTGAAAGACCTTTCTTTTTTGCACTTTGGACTTAGAAAAATTCTGTACAAATTCTAATGTTAAATAATTCAAAGTATAATGTGGAGGAGAGGTGAATTGAGAGACTTAAATCTTTAAACGGTACATAATTCATTCTAACAGTTTAGAAAGACTTGCCTTCAACAATTTCTTCCGTAATGTAAGCAGTATTCCAAATAAACACAGAGAAAAATGCATTGCACAGTCATCCTGGTGTAAATACCAGCAAATCACTATAGACACAAAACATCACCAAGTTGTGAAGCCATTAAAAACACATCACAGCAGGGCAAATTGTCAAAGTAGTTATACATCGACTACTGTGTAATGCAGATCTGATCCCCAGTCTCAGAAAGCAAGGCGTCACTAAGATATAGCAAAGTGCCTCACATCTCTCTGAACAAGCAGAGGTTGCCAAAAGAGAAATGCAGGCAAAGACATTCCACAGATCTGAAGTACTTTTATCTATCCTTAGAGAGAGAATTCTTCCAGTCTTTGGATATTAGAGCAATCTAT
>VYZR01025918.1:28311-42517 GCA_013400675.1 Oxylabes madagascariensis
AAAATAACCTGTTTTGTTTGATACTCATTAAAGAAGACACTAAGAGTTTTATTTTTTTATACTACTGCATAGAAGATTCTCAAGCTGCAACACTTCTTCACTGTTAAGGGCTAAATGACTTAACCATTTTGGCCTTTTACTTCTCCACGCATGCACAGTGCACAAAAAAAAATCTGTACCTTTTTTGTAGCAGTAGCACTGGATCCTGGGCCCACAGGCACATTGGTCACTTGCACTGATAAGTAGTTATTGTCTATGAGGGGCCAAGCACCTTCCACTTTGCATGTCTGGAAGTGATTCTTAAAAGTCCTCAGATGAGGATCCCCAAACAAGCCACAAAACAGGTAAGTAGGAGGAGGAGTCTTCTCTCCCCCACTATGTTCTCTCGCTTCTGTGTGGCCACTGTAATTGCAAGGATCATGGGTCATTTCAGGGTTGGTGGAGGATGTGGGTCCATCTTTGGTACAATTTCTCTGGGTCATGAGATCACCGATCCCAAGCACTGCAGAATGGTAGACCAGATTTCCACGGCATACTTTGGAATTGCGATAGGTACACACAGAGTATGCCCGCAGGGCCTTGCAGAACTCCAAATCAAAGTCCTCAAGAGCCGTGTTTAGATGTGAAGTGAAGGATACAAAATCAGTGGTGCACTTCTGGATTCCACAAGATGTGTGCAGCTGACAGTCACCTAAGCACAAAATAGCAGAAGGACATAAAGCAAACCTCTTAGGTGGCAACCCCTTTCCACCCCCACAAGTACCATAGAAAACAACCTGAAAGAAACCTGAAGTATTCACCTATTAGGGAAACGTTGCATTTTAGAAAAAAAGAGGTTGAAAGATAGAAAGATAGCAGTGGAGAATATCTCAGAGGTTGACAGGACTCATGATGTCTTAATCTATTACTTCATATTGTCTAGATGAAAATTAAGAGCGCTAGGTCTTGTCAGGTGTAAACCAAACATTTCTTTCTAGATACCAAGGTGATGATGCAAGTCTGTGTTTAAATTAATAACTCAGTCGATAAGGAAGTCTCCATTTAGTCTTTCAGTGCTTTACACAAGTTACTGAATTTTTGTATAGAACTCTGCCCCTAAGAAGAATGTGGTAAAGGCAACAAAGTAATGTTGTTTAGACATTGTTGAGATGTTTAAATGTCTGAAAATGTTTGGACAAAAACTAGAATGAATAAAGCAAAAATCAAGTTCTCTTCTAGAAACCAGGGTGAAGGAGGGGATGGTATGTGAGTGGACAAGCAGTTTGCTTTATTTCCCTGGCACTGCCTTAACTAAAGCTTCACTGCTCATTTTTTTGGGACTAATGCATGAAAAAATTCAACTGTCTGAACTGCAAGTTTTCAGTTAACACACCTGTACATTGCAGTAGTTGTACCTCTCAGAGCATAATTCAGTAATAAGACAAGGGGGAGAGAAACCCTTTTCCCCCAAAGCCTGAAGTATTTATCAGATGTATACAACTGCTAAACAGTTCAGTTTACATGAGCAAAGCAGTCAGACTTTACCTGATGACCTGATTTCCACAAAAAAGCACAGTTAACACCTTTGAAAGTAAACTGGAGTTTTACAGTTGTCTCCTCCATAGTTCTCGAAGGTATGACCTGAAATCCTTCCAGATTCTTATGGCAGTTAACAATGGCTTTCTGAAGGTAACTTTTACCAAAGAACTTACCAGGAGCAAAAATTAAATGAAGAAGACACACTAAGGGAAACAGAGCTACACTTTTCATACAGGTTAAAACCAGGAGGACCCCAATCTAGGAGAGATCGCATTTCCTGCCATCCAAAGAGAAAATTGACCTTCATAAAGAATATGTCACAACTTCGTGCAACAGCTGTCCAAGTCTGCAAAACTATCTACTAAAATTCATCTGTGGGAACATTTATCTGTAATTTCTCACTGTCATAAAGTGGGTTGTGAATGCCATAAAAGTGCCTACAAAGACACATGGAAGAATTAACAAATATAAGGGAAAACATAATATTTCTATGAGAAACTCCTGAGCTGTGAGAAATGGAAAATAGGCTGAATAACAACATTTTCCGTTTTTAAATTGTTGTTTTCTGCAATGCACCCAGTGATGAGAGGATATCAGCGATTTCTTTGCCTGTCCCTTAGCTGATCTTCGTAAGTCAGGACTCACATGACTTACTCTGAATATCCAAACCATGAATTTATAAGGGCAACATGTTTTGCCAGTGATGCGTAGCTAAAATAAGTCTCCGGTCAAAATCCCAAGATAACGCAAAGTAGAATGAAGAACTCTCGACCTACAGCTAAGCATGACCATGACTCATGTAAGTAAGCTGAAAGTTTTTGTGCAAGCCATACATACCTCTGCAAAATATCGCAAAAAAGCCCCTAACAACAATCAACTTCTGTGTTTTCAGATACACAAAAAATACCTATGCCAAGCAAAGTGACAGAGAGAATGCTGGGTTTAGAGCCCGACTTTCAAAGCATCAAAACTTTTATTTCCCTTCAATTGTAGTCGTAATATTATTTTAATCACAAATAAATCAGGCTAGCTGAGCAAGTCCGTCAAGTTATCAAACAGTCAAATAAATCACAAAATCACAGAATTTCTAGGGCTGGAATGGGATCATCTAGTCCAACCCCCCTGCCAAGGCACGATCACTTGGAGCAGGTGACACAGGAAGGCGTCCAGGTGAGGTTTGAATGTCTCGAGAGGGAAACTCCATGACGTCCCTGGCATTCAGTACTCTGCCACCCTTAATACAAAGAAGTACTTCCTCACGTTGAGGTGAAACTTTCTGTGTTTCAGTTTATAGCCATTGTTCCTCTTCCTGTCGCTGGGCACCAATGAAACAGTCTGGCACCATCCTCTCGGATGGAGATATTTATACGCATTAACGAGATCCCCTCTCAGCTTTCTCCTCTCTGGACTATACAGGGCCAGCTCGCGAATCCCTCCTCATGAAAGGCTCTACCTGAAGGAAAAGGACCCGCCAGCTCCTCGAGTCTGCGGGCACCCGGCTGTGCTCCCGTCCCTCCCAGCCTCACACTCCCGGTACCTGCGCCCAGCAGCAGCAGCCCCAGCGCGGCGAGCAGCAGCCGGAGGGCGGCGAGCGGCGGCTCAACCCTGGGGGCGCGGGAAGGCGCAGCGCTCCCCATGCCTGGCCATGCAGGTCCGCGGGCCGGCGGCAGGACGGCGCCGCGGCATGAGGCGGCGGCGGCGCGGGCGGGCGGGCGACGTTCTCCACGGTACTTCCCCCTTCGCTTCCTCCTCCTTCTCCTGCTCCTCGGTGCTTCCCGCGCCTCCTCCAGTTCCAGAGGCGCGGCCGCAGCCACGGCAGCGGGACGTGACGCGACGCGCACAAAGCGACGGACCCCCGGTGTGGCGGCGGCGGCTGCGCCCGCGCTGCATCCGCCCCGCCCCTCCCGCTGTGCCGCCTCCCATTGGCTACCTGAGCTGTCCGTCAGGGCTGGCCCCGGCCCCTTACGCCCCCTGGCGGAAAGGGCCCATCCGCCGCCGCTGTGTCGCGCTCGGCCGAGCGTGTCCGCAGAGCGAGCCGCGCCCTGAGGCGGGAGGGGCGCCGGGGGGCGTTGCTGGCGCAGGGCAGGGAACAGCGCCGGAGTAGCTACGGAAACACCCCGCGATGGGGAGGGGAACACCGCTGGGGAGGGGGAGAGCGCGGGAGAGGAGAGCGGAAGACCGCGGGAGAGTGGGCCCCGACGGGATAGGTCAGAAACACCGCTGGGACAAGAAAGGGGGCACCGCCAGGATAGGGCAGGGACACCTCAGGGATGGGACGGGGAAGACCTTCGGCGCAGACAGGAGACACGGCCGGATAGGGCAAATGGTGTACTGCCGGGAACTGGACAGGGGGCATCGGTGGGACAGAGCAGGGAGTACCAGTGAGACAGAGCACCGGTGACAAAACACCGGGACAGAGCAGGGGACCTCACCGGGGCGAGAATAGCAAAAGATTCTGCAGAAGAAGATAATTTCCATCATGTCAGGATATTTTTTGAGCATCCAAAGGCAAACTTCCCTTTGAATTATACCATTAAGAAGCTAACAGGAGGAACTTACAGCACATCTCAGATATAAGTAAAAATACTGCTTTCAGGCTGTTTATTTTTCCAATCTATTTCTCCTTTGTAGCAAACATATTTCATACCCCTAAGACTAGACCGGCTGAGGCCAATTGATCAAGGTTCAGCAAGGCCAGGTGCTGGTCCACTGTGTCTCAGCAATGCCTGCAGTGCTACTGGCTGGGGCAGTGGCTGGAAGGCTGAAGGGGTAAAAGGACCTGGGGGTTCTGGCTGGCAGAGCTGAGCATGAGCCAGCATGACCCCAGGGGACCCAGAAGGCTGATGGCATCCTGGCTTGGGTCAGCAGTAGGGTGGCCAGCAGGACCGTCTGTCCCCCTGTACTCAGGACTGGTGGGGTCACACTTCAAATCCTTTATTTAGTTTTGGGCTCCTCATGTCCAGAAAGACTTAGAGGTGCTGGAGGGCATCCAGAGGAGAGAAACAGACCCTGGGGAAGGGTCTGAAGCACAAGTTCTCTGAGAAGCAGCTGAGGGAGCTGGGGGTGTTCAGCTTAGAGAAAAGCAGGATGAGTAGAGACTTTCTTGCTCTTTACAACTCCCTGAGAGGATGTTGTGGCCAGGTGGGGATTGGTCTCCTGCCATGTCTGATATGAAAGGACAGCTGGAAATGGCATTGAGTTGCACCCAGGAACCAGCCTCGATGATTCTGTGATACGGTTCTTCAGGAAAAGCATGGTCAATATACAAAATACTGTACATAAATAAGAAAACCACAAATGCAAAACAGACAGTGATTCCCTTGGATTTTTCTTTATTAGAAAGTTTCTGGAAAATAAAAAATCCAAGAAAGAAACTGTTCATTTTCTCAACCATCTCTGAAAAAACCCAACCAACCAACCAAAAGCCCCAAACCAGAGCAAAAATCTGAGCTTCAACAGCCATTGAGTGTAAATTGCCACAACCTAGAAAGAAGACCTTTGGCTTCTACTATAGGTCACATAGTATTCATTAATCTAGCTGGGACTCTTGAGAATTGTCACCTATGGTTTCCTTTTTCTTCAATGCTCTTAGAGAAATATTTCTGCTGTTCACCTCTACTAAGAAGTAACACCAACCTCCTTTTAATTTCATATTGCTCAAATTTAATTTTCATGATGTAGTAACAGCTACTTGCATTCTTTGAAGCTGTATTTGACTTTGGATGTTGTCACAGCAAGGGTACATGCACATGCTTCTTTTGGAGGCTCATAGAGGCTCACCCTGTCAGTTCACCCTCTGTTCCAGAAGCCAAGTAGCTATATTAGTGCAAGGCACAGCTTACTTCCTGTCCATCTTCTGTCTTAAAGGAGTTTGTCCTCACAAGATCCATGCCACAGCAATACCCCGTGACACAGGCTTTGGGTTCTGGCTGAACTGTGGCCAGATCTGAGCAGAGGCAGAATCTTGTCATGCTGAACTACATAGTAGACAAAGTTCTACAGCCTTAGATATTCATGATTCTGTTTTTACCACTTAGCTCTATAAGTAGCTTAACTAAGAAGATATTTCACTAGAGGTCATACAGCATATTTCCTTTCTTTTAGGATCTAATATAGTCATACTGCTATGGACTTTTTTTACTGGAGTAAAAAGTACAAAGAAAACAAGATAACTGACAGGGTGATATAGGTAATAATGTTCCCTTAACTAATGCTGATTCATTCTACAAGCGCAGCCATTGATTTATGGAATCAGATTATGTTGTCCTATATCATGCTGGTTTATTTTATTCAGAACTAAAACTGAGTGCTTTTACCTATAGCAAGGAATTTTTCTCATTGTCTGTAATATTACTAAAGATTTTTAAAGCATTCAAACACCCAGCTAATGCAGTAAAAATTTCCTAGGAGTAGGAGCATGGATAGTTTGTGAGGGGTTTTAGAAAGTGAGGCAAATCTCTGTCTTACATGTCTGAAACTGTCTGAAAAGCGCTAAGGGCTGTATTTTGAAATTAATTTCTCAGAGAGTACGCAAATCTACAAATACATGATAGACTGTACAATGGATCTTTTGGACTCCAAAGTAATAACAGAAGAGTTATATATACCAGAAGAGGTGATACACTGCATGTGGGGTTGATTTATGTTCATCTGCTTGTTGTGTGGGAAAGTAATGATGTCCTGAAAGAAACAAGATGTCCTCTTGGATTGGGTTTTTTTTTCCCTTTCTCAAAGTTATACTTGGAATTGTAGCTTTCCTTTGCAGGCCCTTGTTGCATCTCTGGGCAACAAAGTTCATCATGTCCAGGGATCTCACAAGCACCGGCAGGGGAACAGACGAGGCAAGTCTCTTTGTTAAGCTTGAGAATCCATTTTTATTTCCAACTCCCCAACCCCCGGGCCGAGGAGGGAGATGAAGGCAAGAGCGAGAGACACAGAGAGCGACAGGGGCAGGGTTGTGGGGTTTTACAGGGTGTCTAGGGGTGCGTTTCCAGGGCCTGGGTGTCAGGAGCGGTCAAATTCCAGTGGCCCAGAACGGGAGCACCCACAGGCCGTTGCAGTGAGTTATCCCTGAATGTGTGGCTCCACTGCATATCCAAACCCTACAGTTTCTTTCCCTGCCTTTATGGAACTGGGAGATCTGTGGGACATGCCTGCCTATTTTCCCCCAGACCCTATCATCACCCATTGCCAAAATCCTCCTGGATCCTAAGGTGTACATCTGCCAATTGCTTCAAATACCATAATTCACTACCCCTTTCAGTTTAAAATTTTCATTGATTATACAGTGCTTGTGGTTGTGCTGCTTATATACAGTTTCCAGTTTAATTTAAAAGCTTACTAGAGATTGGTACAACTGCATATAGATACAAATATCACTTTCAGTTCACACAATCAAATGTATTGCAGGTTGCAAAGTAGTGCCTCTATATGTATATATATATACAACGAGACAAACATCAGTTGAACTATCTAAATATCCACAAAGCAATAACTGTGTAACTCTGCACAGCTTTACATAGAACTCCATACATATATAAACATAACAATCTATGGTATATAAATATGTTGACATCTGTGTAAATATAACCATATACATGGTGAACCTATACATAAATATGCAAATACTGAAGTACCTATCTAAATCTCTGTATACCTGTGTCATGGATTAAAATTAATAACCAGGCGGAAACACCAAAAATTGTAATGGTTTAATGTTTACCAAATTTTGTTTACTAAATTTAGTGTAGTGGTCTAAATATTTTCCCCACTATGGAATAGGATTATAAGGAAGGCAAACCAGGCTTAACTTAGAGATAAAAAAAAAAGTTAGATTTATTAACACACACTAGAAAAGGGAACAAAATTGAAACGTTTCAAAAGCACTCCCCTCCCCCTACCAACAGTTTACTTTCTCACAAACAATGTAAAGAGACAGAATGCAGAACTCTAGATCAGTACCACTTATAAAATAGTCTTTCATTCAGTCTTTGAGAGAGAAAAGTTTCTCCTATCGTTATGGTAACATTCCACAAGAGACACAGTCTGTTTGTGGCATCTAGTTCTCACAAAAGCAGCCCGCCTGGGAACCTGCAATTGCGGCCCTCCCAATCACGTAGCCTTTCCCATGACTACATATGGGCCATGGATTTACACTGGGTTTCACCTTTTAAAGATGCACAGCTCCACAAGCAAAGGATTTCTCATCTTAAGGAAACAAATGTCTTCTCACTTCTCTACTGGTGCTGAGACTTCTTCTCATTCCACTCTGTTCAAACATCTCATAGATTACAGTTTTAATTCAACATTCACTCAGTAAATCAGATACCTTTGCTTGACCTACCAAATCATCTCCCCAATTCATAGTCCATGATTTAAAGGAATACTATTACAGTCTGTTACCACAAATCAAAGGAGATTTTCAGCCTAGAAGTAAGGCAGCTTGTCATCTCCTCCAATTAAGAAGTCACTCTTCCTTTACTGATGTTGATTTCTTCATAATGTCCCTTTACATACCTCCAATTTGGCCTTTCCTCTCTCTTTGAGAAGGATTAGAGTTTTAAAAAGTCTCAGTCTATGTCAGGAAAGAGTTAACATTTCTTGCCCGGGCCTGCGGACGATCACACAGTCTCTGCCGGGCAGCAGCTTTAAAAATCTCAGAGCCATGCCGGTGGAGAAAAGCTCAGAAAGCAGCAGCCAGGTTCGCAGTGGTTAAGTAGAATGATGGATGCTTTCACCATCCACCCCTGGGTCTCATCTGGGGGTGGCTCGAACTCAAAGATGCTCTCAGGGGCCCGGGAGGAGGGAAGGGGCATCTGCCCCAGCTCCCGCCCCCCCCGGCCCGGCCGGTAGCACAGGAGCAAGCCCAAGGATCAGCTGGATGTAAAAAGCCGGGATCGCCCCGTCCCTGCCGGGATCGCCCCGTCCCTGCCGGGATCGCCCCGTCCCTGCCGGCAGTCCCCGGGCTCGGGGGCCCGGCTCGGCCCCGCCAGGGGCCCGTCCTGGCTGCCCGGTGTGGAGGGCAGCGGGGCCTAAGCCGGGCCCTGCTGCTGCCCAAATGATGTTACCTCATGCCAGGCCAGCAGGGGAAGAGGGCGAGCCTCCCAAAATCCCCTGAATTTAAACCTTGTGTCCCAGAGGTGTACACTTGTATCCCATTGGCTAACATGGCTGTCAGTTTTTTAAAGAAGATCACTAACTGCTTTTTTACCATTCATGCCAAACGAATACAACCTGTAATTTAATAAGTATAACAGTATATAATTTGAAATACAACTCTTGACATACAGAAACATAGCTATATATAGACAGAAATATAACTGAATACAGATATGGCGAGAGCACGTTATAGATGGAACCCAGCTGGCACATTTTCCCATTATTCCCCTCAGTTGCTTCCTCCTGTGCAGAACAGTCCTTCTGGAAACACAGCAGAGATAGAGGAAGCAAAGGAAATACCAAGTCACCTCCACCATGCCCTTAGCTGTGCCAAAGTCTTAGCACACCTGCAGGTCCCCCAATCCCTTCAGAGCCTCCAAGCCCATCAGCCCCCACAGTGCTGATCCCCTCAGTATCCCCAGTGCCCTGAGCCTCACCACCCCTCTCAGCCCATGCCATTTCTCTGTCCCCTCAGCTCCCCCAGACTCCTCAGTTTCACTGCATCCTCTCAGCCCCCACAGCCTCGCCATCCTCTCAGTGCCATCATCACCACCCACAGCAGCACTGTGCCTTCAGCAGTGCTGTCCCCTGTGACAACCCCAGTACCCTCAGCCTTACCGGCCCTTCAGCGGCTCCCCGGTGCCTTGAGCCCTGCAGCTGCTGAGGGAGGCGGTGCTTGGTGCCACCAGTGGTTCTTTCCACTCCTGTCAGGTGCAGGCTGCCGAGACCTGGGGCTCAAAGTGCTGCTGAGCCCAGCCTGGCTGCCAGCCTGGACCCCAGCATGACAAGAGGGGACAGAGGCAGCAGAGTGGGGAAAGAGGTGAAAAAGCAGCATATACCTCTACAAATACCAATAGATTACTTAAATATCCATAGACATAGAACTTTAGAAATATGGGCCTCTAGAATTATAACCTTATCTAGTTTCATTAGGGTGTCACATCTTTTCAGAGTGCTGATGTGATGTGTACATCAGATGGGGTTGTACTCTCCCGCAGATTGCTACATCGCATGTAACTCACGCACTGTCAACTCTCTCGAAGGTGGCTTCTGTTGTGGGTCCTTGCTGGTGCAGGACAGCCAGCAGCTCCCGAAGACGACACAGGATGCAGGGACTTGTCTGAGGAGCTGCATTCAAACAGCAGCGACCCCCAGGTATCTCTGAGTCATCAGAGAATTCCCTTCCACAATGTGCCGAAACATCCAGGTGCTCATGCCTCCAATTGGAGGGGGGAGGGGAAGCAGCATATGGTTTTAGTGGCAGTACGAAATTGAAGACTATCACTGCTATCATGAAAACCAGAAGAGAAATGGATGAATTTATGCATTGAAAGGCCTCTGATATTCTTTTACTCCAGAAAGAAAACCTATTCATAGCCCAAGTACATCTTATGTACACAATTAGCAAGGAGAAGAATTTCAGAGCTGTACTGTGTTACACAAATCTGTTGTGCTGCTTGGCAGCCCCATACTGTCTCAAAGACTCAACTACCTTGAAAATTCCCCTGCTTCCAGACACACAAACAGGACTACCTCTGTCCAGGGGTTGAACTCATATGCTTGACCTGCTGCCTTCTCCTCCCACCTGCAGCACTAGCCTCAGTTTGTTCTTTTCAGCGGCACTTTGACATCTAGAGTTAAATAACAGAGGAGAATTGCATTAAAAACTGCCCTTTCTACCAACAGTGCTTCCCTCTTTTGGTCCTTGCGAATGTCCAGTGTAAAAATAGAAGTTGCAACTCAGTAAGAATTAGTTAGCTCAGAAATTTACTCACTTTCTGAGGGCTGGAGTTCAGAGTCCAGCAAATAATGTAAAAATGTGCTGCCATCCAGCACATATCTATCATGGATGGGACAGAGATTTAAAAGCAATGTCTGCTGAGGGATGTGATGCTGCAGATTCCCACAAGCCAAAGGGAATCTGTTTTTGCAAAAGGCACCAGGAGTGAAGTGCTGAAGCAGGAACTTTTTTCTCAGAAGGCCTGACTTGGGATGTTGTAGGAAAGGTGGTCAGAATGGGCAGATACACCCATGGGTGAATCCATGGGTGCTTCAAGGACACCCCCTGCCATGCACAGGACATGGACACTGCCCTATGCAGAGGGTGTGTCTGAGGTGTTGACAACACATACAGTATTCAAGTGTCATGCAAATACATATAAGATGAATGTCTCCCTAGCCTCTACATTTGTCTTGGGGACACTCAAGCTTTAGGCCTCCAGAATTCATGATTCATGAAAAAAAGTGGGAAAAACCAAGCAAGAAACCTGCTGGATGCACCAAGCAAGAAACCTGCCCTTGCTGCGGTATGATATCTCCAAGAAATATCTGTGGCCTGTGACAATGTCTGAGAGTTTCTCTGGGCAAATCTGTGAGCCACAGAGATCTACTTGTAATGGACAGAAGGAAGTAAGATAGTTCAGAAGCATCTTTCCCCCTCCCATCACTTTTAAACCAGTTTTTCTCTCCCTTATGAAAAGATAATACTGAGGATGTATGCACCTGAGGAACTGAGAAGCTTTTTCCTCTGCTGCTGTGCTACAGACAGATTCAGCAGCATCGCTTCACATGGATATCCACGAAGTGACCAAAAGTCACTGCTTTGTGCCCCTTAAATTCAGAAGTCAAAAATCTGAGAGGATCCAGATAGAAGATATTTGCATGCTACCCGTTTGCTCTATTTACCCACGTCTGTCCGGCACAACTTTGCATGACAAAGAATAATAACAAGGGGCAGCTCCTTGTCACCCATGCAACCAAGGGACCCCTCCGACCCCAAGACTCGGGGCACTCTAAGCACCCACTTTGTAAGCAATCAATTCTGCTCTCATGGCAGCAAATGGGACTGGGACAAGTGACAGAATGACCTGGGTTGGAAAAGGCCTTTAAGATCATCTAGTCCTACCTATGACCTAGCACCTCCTCATCAACTAAACCATGGCACTGAGTGCCATGTCCAGTCTTTTTTTAAACACTCTCGAGGGACGGTGGCTCCACCACCTCCCTGGGCAGATAATTCCAGTGCATAGTCACTCTTTCAGTGAGGAATTCTTTTCTAACATCTAACCTAAACTTCCCTTGGTGCAGCTTAAGACTGTGTCCTCTCGTTCTGTCAGTTGTTGCCTGGGAGAAGAGACTGATCCTCTCCTGACTACAGCCACCTTTCAGGCAGTTGCAGAGAGTGATAAGGTCACCTCTGGGTCTACTTTTCTCCAGGCTAAACAACCTCAGTTCCCTCAGTTGTTCCTCACAGGGCCTGTGTTCCAAGCCGCTCACCAGCCTTGTTGCCCTTCTCTGGATGCACTCAAACCTCTCAACATCCTTCCTAAACTGAGGGGCCCAGAGCTGGACACAGCACTTGAGGTGTGTCCTCACCAATGCCAAGTACAGGGGAAGAATGGCCTCCCTGCTCCTGCTGGTCACACTGATCCAGGCCAGGATGCCACTGGCCTTCTTGGCCACCAGGGCACACTGCTGGCTCATGTTCAGCTGCTGTCACCAGTATCCCCAGGTCTGGTGACTTATTAGACTTCATCTTGTTGGACTCAGCCCATTCATCCAGCCTGTCCAGGTCACTTGCAGAGTCCTCCTACACTCCAGCAGATTGACACATGCTCCCAGCTTGGTGTCATCTGCAAATTTACTGATGGAGGACTCAATTCCCTCACTCAGATCATCAATAAAGATACTGAACACAACTGGCCCCAGCACAGACCCCTGAGGGACACCACTGGTGACTGGCTGCCGGCTGCATGCAGCACTGTTCACCACCACTCTCTGGGCCCAGCCATCCAGCCAGTTCNCCCGGAGGACAGTTGTCCTGACGACAACCTGTCTTTCTGTTGAAAACTGGGGCAAAGAAGATGTTCAGAACCTCTGCCTTTTCCTCATCTTTAGCTACTAAATTCCCTCCTGCATCTAATAGATAATGGAGGTTGTCCTTACCCTTCCTTTTGCCATTAATGTTTTTATAAAAATATTTTTATTGTGCTTCACAGAACTTGCCTGTTTGAGTTCTAACTGGGCTTTTGCCTCTCTGATTTTTTTTTTCTACATGTCCTAGCAATCCCCTGAAACATTTCATGAGATACCTGACCATCCTTCCAGGTGATACACCTTCTTTTTTTTCCTTAGCTCCTTCGACAGCTCCTTGCCCATCTACTCTGTTAGTTTTCCTTGTCAACTCATATTTTAGCACATAGGGACAGAATGTTTCTGTTCCTTCAAGATCTGTATTGAAGCATGCCCATCCTTCCTGGACTCCATTGTTCTTAATGGCTGCTTCCCAAGAAACTCTCCAAATAAGTCTCTTGAATAGGCCAAAATCTGCCCTCCAGAAACCCCATGTGTGAGTTTTATTGATGCCCTTCATTGTTTCGCCAAATACTGAAAACTCCATAATTTCATCATCGCTGTGCCCCAGGTGGCCTCCAACCACCACATCTCCTACCAGCCCATCTCTGTTTGCAAACAGCAGGCTCCCCTGGCAGGCTCACTCACCAGCTGTGACAAGAAGCTGTCCTCCACACACTCTAAGAACATCTAAGAACATCCTAGACTGCCTCTTCTCTACTGTGTGGAGTTCCCAGCAGATGTCTGGTAGGTTAAGTCAGCTACAAGAATAAGGGCTGTCAATCTTGAAACATCCTCCAGCTGCTTATAGAATAAATTATCCACCTTTTCTTCCTGGCTGGTTGGCCTATAACAAGACTCTTACCAGGATGTCAGCCTTATTAGCCTTTGCCCTGATTCTTACCCATAGGCACTCGACTTTATCATCATTAGTTTCAATTTCCATGGTATCAAGAACCTCCTTATTATAAAGAGTCATCCCTCCACCTCTTTTCCCTCTCCTGTCTCTGTGTTGCAAAAGCTTGTAGCCATCCATTGCAGCACTCCAGTTATGTGCATTGTCCCACACCATTTCTATGATGACAACTGCATCATGCTGTACCATGACTTCCAGCTCCTCTTGTTTGTTACCTACGCTGCATGCATTAATGTACATGCACTTCAACTGGGCTGCTGATTTTACCCCTGACTGGCTTACCACCCTTGGGCTTGTTTCTGGAGAGCCTAGTTGCACCCCCTTCCCCCTTTGAACCTAGTTTAAAGCCCTCTCAATGCATTCTGTCAGTTCTTGGGCTGAAAGTTCATCCTTTTGCCCTTAACTGATAGATGGAGCCCATCTGGCTCTAGCAGGCCAAGTGCCATGAAAGTTGCTGTGTGATCAAAGAATCCAAAATTCTGCCAATGACACCAGCCTTTAAGCCACTTGCTGATAATGTGGGTTCTCCTGTTCCTTTNTGTGATCAAAGAATCCAAAATTCTGCCAATGACACCAGCCTTTAAGCCACTTGCTGATAATGTGGGTTCTCCTGTTCCTTTCATCTTTTGTCTCTGTCACTGAAGGGATTGAGCAGAACACCACCTGCACTCTTGCCCCATCAACCACTTGACCCGGAGCCCAGAGGTCCCTTTTATTGCCCTGCTGCTTTACTTTTCAGTCTCATCACTGCCATCCTGGAGT
>VYZR01025920.1:49696-68459 GCA_013400675.1 Oxylabes madagascariensis
AGAGTGTCTGCTGCCTCCAGTAAACCTTCTTAGGGTTCCTATTTTGTTCCAGGATATCAAGATGGGACTGAAAAAGAAGGGAGCAGATTTATAAAGGAGTTCACGGTCTATAAAACCTGATTTTATTCCAGTAGCTGTATATTATTTTTTATGCTAATTTCATATCTTGCTAACTTCCCAGCTCCTCTCTTCTGCCAGTTTATATCACCACCTTTTACATCCCACAAATATGCACAAGCCATTCACAATGCATCCCGATTCACTGAAGCTGCAGAGAATATTTATTCTTATGTCATGATCTATTTGAGGGTGTCCCTTTCTGTTGCAGAGGGGTTGGACCAGATGACCTTTAAATGTCCCTTCCAGCCTAAACTATTCTATGATTTTTCCTGAACAGTTCCTAGGTGCTTCTGTTAGCATAATGAAATTTCTATGCGCACATGAAATCCAAAAAGAGAAGCATTTACTCTTGATATTTTAATAAGGGTTTTGTAGAAATGTGAGAAAACTCACCAATTTTGAAGATTTACAGGATTGATTGCTTAGCTGTCAAGTACATGCCAGTGAAACTCAGTGACAACTCCATATCAGAGGCAGCCAAAAAGTTTATATCGAAACAACATTTTGTACAATCAGTAGTGGGGAATTTGAAGAGTGTCTTTCCAAGAAGTTATTTAAAAAGGGAGATTTTCTCCCCACCCCCGAAGTTTATGACAGTTTCAAACAATTCTAAAGTCCAACAGCGTCTTGAGAAATTTGAGAAAAAGAACTGGCAGCTTAGAAGAACGACTTTTTGGAACAAATTACGATTGCCTCATTAGACAGGGAGCCACTTGTCACCCACACACCAGATGAAGTGTAGTTCTCTGTTTGCATTGCAATCGATGAGTGTGAGTAATGCCACTGCGGGGTGTTGCTGGGTGTTGTGGGACTCCAGTTGTCTCCCAGTTGGTGGGAATAGGTGCAGTGAGCACTTGTCCTAACAATACCTAAAACACATCAGTGCGCTCAGTGAACCCCACAGGGTGATGGTTTGTCTCCGTGAGTCAGGGTTAAATTTTAATCCACATTTATAGGACACCACGTTCCTATTCCTCAAACCTGGAGGTTCATCATGTTTCAGACTGACTTCCCAGCATCCAAATGGAATCATGTAAATACAGAACAGAAATTTACAGTCAGCTATGTTATAAAACAATTAAAATACAGCTCTATAAAGTAAATTCAATTATTAGATGCATTTAACAATCTCACATAGATACGGGGAACTCAATATCATCATTTACTTATGTTCCTGATACCCAGTGAAACTTAATTGGGTATAGCTACCACAGAGATTTGAGCTAGACATCAAAACAATTAATACTGTGATGCAAAAATAGATAAATTACTGTTTATAAAAGAAACATAATTACCAATGGACAAGAAGTAATGAACTGCAGCGTCTCTCCAGTTCAAATAGGATTCTGCAATATTTCCTGCAAATATGCCTATAACCATTAAATATATATGATATTTAAAAACATTTTCAAATTACTAACTCCATATACAATTTTTTCTTCTTCCCCAAAGTACTATGTATTTAATTGAGCCCTTGGGTTCATAATCACTTTTAATTCATTATTGATATGTAAAACTAACACACTTCACCAGTGGACAAATGCTTTAAAATGCAATCTACTGATACACAAACCTGATTTAGTTTATTTACTGTGGGAATAAAAGTAAAATGGAAATGTGTATAGTGCATCACTTGACATTTTAAATTAGCCCAAGCAAAGAAGCCTTTCAGGATTATTAGAACTAGTGATTTTGCTTCGGCTGGAGCTGGACACGACAATCTATCAACCTTTTCTACCCATAACTCCCATTTACCAAACTTTATGGTCTTTATTGTGTCTGAGTTCATTTAAACTTTTCCTGAGGCAAAATTCCCTTTAACTTCAATGAGCATTTTATTTGAAGAGACAGTGAAATATTTAAAGACCTGGTCCTGTAACCCTAGGAAAAACATCTTTTTCATCTCTACTCTCTTCATTCAGGAGCAGGTAAGATATTCAGTGATTCCCAGAGCACACAAACTCTCCAGGTCTCTCTTGCTTTGTGCTAGCAGATGATAGAAATCAATAACAGTGAAATAATGATGAGGCACTGCATTTCTGTGAAATGTATGATGGTGAATAAGTCCAACCAATTCTTCAGCATTGCATTTGTTTTTAACCCTGCAGACTGTAGATATTTGTGCCTTCAGGGCTAAAGGTCAAACCCCACCACAGGAGCACGCACCCTTCCCCACAGAATTTTAGGAGTAACTGGTGAGGCGCTGATGAGAAGTGAGCTGACAGACATGTTTTGGACTGAAGGCTGGACCGGCCTTCTTCCAGATACTGGAAGCAGTTTCTTTGAATGTCTATAATGGGATGCAAAACAGTTAACAAGAGGCTTTCTTGAGTGGGAATCAATCTAAGCCTAACTCTGCTGGCGTGCCGGGCAGCACAGAGAGTCCTGGGGGAGGACACTCCCCTGGAAAGCACAGCCTCCAGTACCTGGTTATGGCAAACTGATATCATTATACCAAACAGGGTGATCTTGAGCTCCACCAACCCACACCAGCATGTATTGCCCAAAACAAAACGTGTTGATAATGGAAACTGAGGTGAGGAGGAAAGGAAATTGATCTACTGGAACTGTGTGGTTTCATCTGCACTAACATCGTTCTCATCTTTAGCATCAAAGCAAAGCTACTCCCAGAACTACCATTTCACTTCTTTCATCCCATCTCTCCTTCAGACCCTGGTCTTCCCTACATCAATTATAGAGGAAGCACATTGGATGCATTTCCCAGAAAATTCCCTTACCATCCACCCCTTTCCACAGAAAAGCCTGTGGAAAACAAACCCGTGCCCAGCAAAAAAACTTGGTACAACTCAATAACTAAATTTATGCTTTGGAGTTGTATTCTTTTCGTTTCTGTACTGACAGCACTGGTGGGAGTGTCACAAATTCCTACTGACACTCCAGCTGGCACCGAGGAAAGAGCTGGTAAAGTATCAGATGGGGTCCAGCAGCCTGGTAACACTGGGTGCAGCTCTGAAAGCTGAGCTGTTACCCTGTGTCAGGAGGGGGATCAGGCAGCACATCTGAGGTGTCAGTAGGTTTAGCCCCCTGCTTCCCAGCCTGTCAGGAGGAGGATCCTGACATCCTAAGTGAGTGGAGACACCTTTGGTTTGTATTATGAGTGCTATAAGCACTAATGGTTTGTGCTCAGCTTGTCCCACAGAGAAATTTCTTTTCTTCTACAGCATTCTGGGCTTTACAGCTGGCAGGAGCTGAAGCTGTAAGAAGGCAATTACACCATCATGATCACAGAACAGTTTCAGAGGGAAGGGACCTTAAGGATCATCTCATTCCAACCCCTCTGCCATGGGGAGGGGCACCTTCCCCTAGACCAGGTTGCTCAAAGCCCCATCCAACCTGACCCTGAACACTCCCAGGGGTGAGGAGGCGTGAAAGAAATCCTCTGTGTCATCCCAAAATCTACACATACCCAAGCAGCTGCAACCTGTCAGGGCCATTATCNTTTGGTTAGTATTATGAGTGCTATAAGCACTAATGGTTTGTGCTCAGCTTGTCCCACAGAGAAATTTCTTTTCTTCTACAGCATTCTGGGCTTTACAGCTGGCAGGAGCTGAAGCTGTAAACAAGGCAATTACACCATCATGATCACAGAACAGTTTCAGAGGGAAGGGACCTTAAGGATCATCTCATTCCAACCCCTCTGCCATGGGGAGGGGCACCTTCCCCTAGACCAGGTTGCTCAAAGCCCCATCCAACCTGACCCTGAACACTCCCAGGGGTGAGGAGGCGTGAAAGAAATCCTCTGTGTCATCCCAAAATCTACACATACCCAAGCAGCTGCAACCTGTCAGGGCCATTATCTTATCTAGGTGAACATGTCAGAATTACCATCATTGTGGAGTAGGTGTAGGGGTAGTGGTAGGCCAGGTAGCAGACATCATCTTTGTGAGGGAACTTGATGCTGAAGGTGAGGGTGTAGTAGAACCTTCCCCTCACGCCTCCTCCTGCGGCTGCACTGCAGCGGTAGTGGTTTCTGGAAGAAGAGAAAGAGGAGAAAAATAAAAGCTTTTCACTTCTAGATGTGCATTTGAAGCAGCCAGGAGAAAAATAAGCATTCAGAGAGGCATCCACACAACAGGACACAAAGCCCAGCAGGGAGTTAGGAGGCAGAACTGCACGTGGCAGTGCAGGGCACAACCAGCCACGTGCTGCTGAGGGATGGGAGCACTCGCCCAGGAAAATAACATCCATTAATGCTTTGTTAAGATGCAAATAAAGAAGCAGTCAGCTAATAGTAGCTCATATAGCAGCATCCAGACATATTTAAACTATGCATTCAGTTAAAACTGCTGTATTTCTTCAGATATTCACATTATCTTGCTCAGGGATGCAGGTCTCTATTCACAGCCCTGAACAATGCCATGAGAAAATACTCTGCAAAAAGCCTGGAGATTTCGAAAATATGAATATCCTACCAAACCAACTATTCTCTTCCACCACAGGAAGAAAAGTGACATTTCAGGAATAAAAATAAATAATAAATAGGACATACATAAAAATATTTCAGATAACAACAAGACACTTTGCTGAGCAGGAAGGAGAGGAGAGTGGGTTTGGGTAGAGACTGGGCATGAAGGGGAAGTGACCCCATACAGATTTGCCAGTTGCAACCTACTCAAAAATTTCTTTCCATCCCTCTTTTTTGAAGACTTGAGCCTCTCCCTCTCAGGGAGCAGCAAGGACCAGTTGCTCCCTAAAAAACAGGGAGCTGAGCTTGGTATGGAAGACAGAAGAGCCAGGAGCTCTCAAGGCAGGGTCATGTCCCACAGCACCTGATCTGGGCATGCCTGGGGACAGAGAGGGGTCCAGATCATCAGAGAAGATTGTGGTGGTGAGGCAGGTCTGGGTCCAGCCAGCAGGTCAGGGGGTCAGGATCCAGATCAGGATGTGCAGCAGAACAGGGACACTGCAACAGGGACACAGCAGTGACTGAGCTGGAGCCTCACTACAACAGAGCTCTGGGCGAGGCTGGTCAGCACTGGCAAGGTCTAAGACAGCGCACAAATCCTTGACACTGCCTTCAGTAAAACGACAAAATCTTAGAGCAAGCTCCTCAGTCTAGTGTCAGGACCTGATCTCTTGCAGGAGACTTACTCTGATGAAGAGATTTCTTCAGGCTGAGTAGGAAAGTTTTCTTTCAGCAGAGATGAAGTGGCAAATCATGCACTTTAGGGAGAAGCCTCAGAGCAAATTGCATCCATAAGTACATTTCAAACAATATTTTTCCCACATTGCACCAATTACGCTGTTGCCAAACCTTCTGATTCTGTGAGGTTTCTTTGACAAATGTTATCATCAATGTTGCATTAAAATGCAAAATAGAAGAGGCAACCTAAAGATGCAATTTCAGCTCCTGAATTTTACAATACTAGTTTATTTTGCTGCTGTTCATTTTTATTCAAAGGGGTGGAGAGAAAAGATAATTATTCTTGTCAAATTCTCCAAAATAATCAGCTCTTTTTCATAAGGGAGAGACAATACAATGTTGCTAGGTTTTCACTTGAATTCAATAGTTACGAACATGTGGGGTGAGTGACACCGACTGGATCAATAGATAGTGCAGGAACACCGAGTCACAGTGACAACCTGAAAAGCCTATGATTTTATTCTCAGTTGAAACCTTTACCCCAGCATTTCCTTTGCAAATGAAGCACCTTAATATTGGACAAAGAGACTCAAAGAGAAAAGAAAATTCAATAAACCCACAAATATAGAAACATGTACTTAGCATTTATATATGTATTTCACTGGATTGAGGGTTAAAGTCTGGTATTTTTTTTTTGAAGTCAGAACAATGACATTTAATATAGTTCCTGTTAATTTTGACAATGAAGGATAATTAAGAACCATTTCCTGAATGGTGCAGAAGGAAAATGCTCATCTCCATAGCCTCTATTATACCAAGTGTCACTTGGAAGGTTGGATCACCTTATTCATAAAGAGTGGTCACAAAAGTGCTGAATTCTTCCAAGTTCACATTTGTAATTAGAGGTGTGGGAGGAAACAGATATTTGCAGGCAGATACTGCCTAAATATCTCACATAGACATTATTCCCACCTGACCCTAACACTCCAGACTAAAGTCTTCTCCCTCTGTAGTTTAATTCCACAGCCAAGTGTTCTCTCCTACCTAAAATGGCCACTTTAACCCAGGGGTTTTGCAGCAGGAGGCTCCTCTGACCTTGATGCTACTCTGGTAGTTGAGTGTTCCTCACTGCTGCCTGCTCAGACACGATCCCGAGGGCAGGGAGGTACAGCTCAGCAGCACATTTCATCCTTGTTCCGAGCATCTCTGCTGTTCCACCTAATTACCCACCCAGAAAAGACGTTTCCAGACTTTGGAATCACTCCTTGACATCTGTTTCAATCTACAGCAAGCCATTTGGCAGTAACAGGAAGTTTACAGGTGGCTTTGGGAGGCTTCAATATTCTTCACTCTTGCATTAAAAAGAAAAACCCCCTGAGTGTAAGCAGTGTAAATGATCATGTACTTTGACTGTATATAATCTGGTCTCCTCACAATCCATCATACAAAGCAGTAGCTCTGAATATTTTTAAAAGAAACCTAAAAAAAATAACATTTTTCCTCTGTGCCTCCCTCTCCTCCTACTGCTGTCAAGCCAAAATAGCTCTATTGCTTCCTTTTTCCCCCGCCAGATTGATGTTTTTTAGTTCCTCACCACTTTTTCATCACAACACCCTACTGTATCAGCATGGAACCTAAAGTAACAAGAGAGGAAAAGGAAAGGAATAAAAGACTGTGGCAACATCTGGTCCCCACTACTCTTCTCTTTCAAAAACGTGTTGAAAGTCTCTCATACTTTCTAGAAGCCAACACACTGGTTATTGGAAGGAAAAAAAAGGGACCAAAGCGTAGTTTTCTCAATGACCATGCCAGCTGTATCTACTGTGCCTTTCAGTCACTCTGTAGTAGTGAAATCACTTTGCTTGCTGCTCTCCTTCAGAAGAAAAATGCACAAGTATTGTATTTCCAGCATAGCAGTGATGAAGAGTTAATTAATAATAATTATAATACTATTTATCTTTTACTCTGCAAGATAATTTTTGAGCTTAAAAAAATCTTTGCAGACACTATCTGATTAAAACATGCTTCCCCATTTATCTATTCCATTCTTTGGGTGGCAGATAAGTGACTCTAATTTTCCACCTCTTGTAGGTGGAGAAACAGAAATACAGATGAAGCAGCTTGGGCAAAGATGCAGGCAGGAAAGGAGCTGGGTTCTACCTGAGGAATCCCAAAGCACCAAGTGATTCAGGAATAATATCTCTTTGACATCTGATCTTTAGACTTCCAATCTGCAGCATTTAGCGTTGTGCAAAGCACTGTTAGATGATGGAATATGGCATTTTCAGCTTAGATGAAAATGGCCAAATAAAGTACGACTATCCCAGACTTCTGGGCCACTTCAAAACAGAGTTCAAATGGAAAATAAAATGTTTCTCTTCTAATCTGTTAACGTATTCCCCTGGTCCAAAATACTTCCCTCCTGGAGTTTGGTGTCCTCATTTTCCATGTCTGGACTTCCTCGCATCTATAAATGTGGTTATTAAGTGCAAGATACTTTAGTAGCACCCTGATTCACATAATAAAAAGCAGTATTTAACAATTTACTGGGCATGGCTGTTATTTTGGGGGCTGCCACATAGGAAAGCAGAAAATGCACAACACACCTTCCCTTCCAAAAGGCAAATCCGTGATAAGGTATTTTTGTTGACAATATTTCAGGCAGGATCCCAGCTGAGGCAGAATCTTCCCCCAGCCATTGTGCCATTGAGGTGTTCAGCCACACTGCAAAGGCCAGGTGCTCTCAGGGTGAGACTGATGTCTCACCCTCTCACAGATATCATTAGAGCTGAGAAGAGACCTGCTAATGTTATGATGTTTATTTCATCTAATGTGATTATAAAGATGCTGAAAAGAGAAGGCCTAGTTCTGACATCGTTATCATCACTAAACTGCCAAGTTTTTATTGCTGATGTGAGAACAAAACACTCCGTGTACCTCATTACTATCTGACCTGACTACTGTCCGAAAAAGCTGCAGGTCAGATAACATGCTTAGAATGAGCCATGAAACCAAAGGCACAAGCACATTGTCACCAATTCAACACTCAGCTGCCATTGTTCCTTAAATAATTTGCCAGAAAGGAACATTATTCAGTGCATAAAAGCTGCCAAGACAGCAAGAGAATTAGATGATCTTATTGTAACTGCAACTGTTTATCATGGGTGTATCCTGTCACTTCACAGAGAGGCAATAAAATAGAGCAGAAGCGTCACTCAGCTGCTTTTTGACAAGAGCTCTGCTAGTATTCTCCACAACATAAAAACTCTTGTGAGACATATGAGAAAGGTACACAGTGACACAGCTGTGCCACAATATTCGTCTTTGTGAGTGAGCTACCCCATCCTCAGGGAAGATGAATGCCAAAGATCATCCAGCCTGCTTCACACAGACATCTCACCAACGAGCTTTTCCTCCCCTGCCCTTCAGCTCAGAGGGATCTCTCAGTAAAGCTGCAAAAACTTTAAAGGCGTCCCTGGGTTCCTCTGTAGTTTTGAAAGTATATAACTCTTTTCCTATATTTATTAATAACTCCTGGTAAAAATAATCAGATGAGGTCCCCTTCAAAACATGCAGCCCCACCTTAGGGTCCCTGTGACCAGGGTGAATGGAACTGAAGTGAGCTCTTTCCCCAAAATACTGGCAGTGTGGTACTGTAGCAATCCCATCTCCTTCTCTTCTGAGACAAAGCCTGAACAGCCCCATACCCATTAGTTTCACATTCCTCCCCCTACAACTGCTAATGATTGAGAATCTCTTTTATAATCACTGAAATAAAAACATCAAAGTTTCATTAGAGGTGAAAATGTATTTATGTGTGTGCATGTGCATTCTTGTGTATACAAAAATATGTGAGAACCAGGAACACACAATAAATGAGAGACAAGTACTTATCCCAGATGATTATGTTGACATATAATTCAATGTACAGCAAGAAAACACAGAATATTCCAAATCAATAAAACAATTCTCTCATATATTCTGAACAAGAATCTGATTACAGGCTTAATTGCACAATCATGGCTTAATCTTGGAAGTCAGCTGTTGTTTAATCACTGCACAATAGCTGCCTTGTTAATGATATGGGAAGCCACTGCAATGGTATCCAGCATGAAAAGTCTGCCCATACTCAGAGAAGTCAGAGATTACAGGCATGTAAGGGGAAGCCACTGCACCACACACGTGAGCTCTTGAGGTGGAAAAGGTTATGGTCAGGTGCATGAAGGTCAGCAAACAGTACTTGAAACAAAACAAAATAGCTGCTCAAATTGCTGTAGAAAAATACCAGGCTGGGAGAGGATAAATCTGTACTTTCAACCCCTCCCTACCCCACCCCTGAAAAAAAAAATTACAACAGAAATTAGGATAATTTGGAATTTTCTTCTGAGGCTCTGCCACACTGCAAAAGCAGCCTGAAACAGGGAACTTGTATAAATATCAGCACTGAGCTTGTCAGGGCTCCTTTACACCACTGTTGTACATCCAACCCATTCTTTGGCTCCTCAGCTCCTGTATCTCTTATAAAAGTCAGAGTATGCAACAGAAAAACAATTACACAGAATTACAGAGAATCACCAGCTTGGAAGATACCTCCAAGAACATCGAGTCCAACCCAACCCTAACCTCAACTAAACCATGGCACCGAGTGCCACATCCTGTCTGTTTTTTAAACACATCCAGGGATGGTGGTAGACCATTCCAATACTTTATCGCCCTTTCTGTAGAAAACAATGATCCCATCCAGCTCTTTTCTTCCCAGACAGGGGAAAAAACAACTACACTAATTCTCCTTTCCTTCTTCTTCCTCCTGGGCAAGGGAATTCTGCATATTCCCTGGCATCTAATAGTGAGATCTCACTTGTGACTGTTTTCTGAGTGTGGAAGCACATAACACATTGAGCCAGCACCAATTTAGAGGTGTTTGAAATAGGGGGCATTGTAGCCCTGATTTCATGCCTGAGATGTTTTGGTTTCGGAAATTCTTTTCCCAGGCGATTTTCTGTAAACAACAGAAATGTTTTTGTAACTGTGCCTATGTTATCCATTCTTTCTCACTGGAGGGGTTTCTTGATGTCCCTCTGGTTTGACCAATGTGATTGAAGAGGTTTGCCTTTGTTTCACCAATCAAATTGGTCTGTGTAAAATAGTATAAAAGGGAGACACATCCCAAAAATAAAGGACTCATTTTTCTAGCCTTCTGATCTCGAGAGTCTGTGTCGTTTTTAGTGTAAAACAGCAACAAGGCATTGGTGGCAAGAGGCTCGTGCCATCAGTGCAGTTAACAGGAGCCAAGCAGTGGAGAAAGGAAGGCAGAAATTATTCACCAAAAGTGCACTTACTTGTAGTAGCAGATCTCCTGGCCTGCCCGGATCCAGCGGGGCCTGCCCTGGAGAGCTTCCCGCACTGAGTACATGACCAGCTGCATGCCTGCAGAAAACAAGACACTTTCAGGAGATGTGACTTCTCTGGCTGGAAAAGACAGGAGTGGGAAGAAAAAGGCTAAAGAAGCAGCATCATTATTTTGTCAATTCTCTCTCTGCTGATAGTTTATGCAGAGTAAATACATTCTCAAAGCTCCCAAAGTGCTTTATTCTGAGACAGCCATGTCTGTACAAAAAGCCCCTCCAGAAGAAATGAGCTGAATGGAGGTTATTAAAAAATAAATTATTCTTCTGGCCTTTGCAAACCATTTTGTTTACAAACAGAGGAAGGGAAAGAAAATAATATGAATCAAAGCATTAACAAGATAAGTAATTTGGTTAGTCCAATATTTTATGCTTGGCTGCATATACTAATGTTGAACTCTTAATCCTACCATAGCATCAGAGATCTGTGGTGCATCCAGTACCCTGCCTTCTGAAATCAGCAAGCAAAACCAGAAGTTTAAAACCCTGCTATTAGACCTAAATAACAGCTGTCTGTTATTAATGCTGATAACAATAGCATCCATCTTTGTACTGCCTCACCCCAAGAGCATGACTCCTTCCTGACCTCCAAAATATTACCATTTCACACTGTGAGGGGCAAGGCTTTCTCTGATCATCTGCAGGGAGTTTTTGTGCCAGTTTCCTTTGCTGTACACACCTGGCTGCTCTTTAGGGCAGGGTGAGGATGCTGCCCTCCCCAGCAGAGCTCTCTGCACAGGGTGTTTGTGGTGAGGGGATGAGGGGAGGCTCCTGCCAGCAGCTCCAGAGGACCCAGCACAGCCGCAGCCGAGCACAGCCAGGGTGCTGGCACCACTTCTGTGAGAGCACACTTAAGGAAGAGAAAAATGCCCTCCCAAATATTTTTGCATGTTGATAAGTTGCCCCCCTGAGCCTCCTCTTGTGCTGGGGGGAGGTGATGCTTGAAAATCGATACTACTGATGGCATATTTGCATCAGCAGGTATTCAGTTCCCCTCTTCCTTTGGGTTTCCCTGTTGGACTCTCCAGCGCTGTTGGAGGCAGGAAGCATCAGCAGCAATGCCTTTCCAGCTGTGGGGCAGCACTAACTCACCACAGCCAGGAGTGGCTTCTATAATGCTGTTTTCTGAACTAGTGCTGTGAGTTACGTACAAGAGGCAATTCTGTGTTTGGTACCAGGACATGGCCACCACGGATTTTGAGAGACACAGGCCTGTCCAGATGCCCACTTGATCAGAGAAGGGATGTGGGGCTCAGTGTCTGCAAGGGTCTTGATATCCTGAATGCCAGCTCCTGCCCTTCTCTCTGGGCCCAAAGGACCTGCACAGGAAACTGTCTCAGAGCAATGGTTGCTACTACTCTACCATCTCATTTTAATTTAAAAAAAAAATCAGTTTCTCCTTTCCCCTGTGGAAATGTTCAGTTTTAGAAAACAAACTGAAATCAGAGTTGTGATGAAATCCCATAATTTCCCTTGGTAGAGGAAGTTAGTGGAAGAGGGGGAAGGAGAGACGTGGAGGCTGTGCCTCCTGTCTTGCTCTGCTCCTGGCCACAACTATTCCATTAAATATCCTTTCGGCTGGTTTGAAAGTCACAGAGTGCCATCTAACCAAGAGCAAATGGGAAAAATTAAACCAGACAAGTAACCAGGAGCTGTAAAAAATTGCCACCCAGGGCACTTTGGCACTACATCACAACTGGAGGCTTTTTGTCTCAGAGTGTGGGCATTAGCCCAGGAAAGTGCAGCAGGAATGTGACAAATAAACAGCATCTCTTACCACTGCTCTGTGTAAACGCTGTGCATGTGCTGGAAGGGGTGGTGAGCCTTGCTCAGACAAGCCAGAGAGGCTGGAGCTTCACTGCCCACTTGGAGCAGCAGAAGGAGCCCACAGAGAAATTGTTTAATAGCCAACCCCATGAACAAGCCATCCAAAAGCCAGCCATGGCTTAGCCTCCCTCCTCAGTCCAGATGGTATTTTCACATTTCTCTTCCAAATATATTTTTCATCGCATGCTTGAACATGTGAGTCATGTACAGTTTCAGGTACACAAAATGAGATTATAAATGCTGACAACAGCCAAACTAGCAGATAACAACCTTCCACCAATAATTGCCTGAATCTCTGGCTACAAGAGTAAAGGCACTAGGGGCTACATCAACAATTGCACTGTGGTTTAAAACAGGACATCAACATCTTTCATTTTCAGGCTCCTACCACACACACCACACTGAATTGTTTGGTAATTCAGGTAAGCAGTATAAGATGATGAAAAAAATTCAATTGGGGTCTGTATGAATACTTGAACTTCAGCCCTTTGGGTTAAAGAGTAAATGTCTTTTAATCCCTCATGTCACTCATCCAGCCAGTTTCACACATACAAGTGATTCCAAACCCTATTGCTGTTTGTTATAGGTACATTGATACTCAGAGAGTTGTCCTGATGATGCTAGAGGCTGTAGCCACAGGGCTTCAGAGGAATGCAAATTCTAATATTATGGACTTATTAAACATTCTGAGTCAGGTCTTGAGCTGGTGTAAATTAACAGAGCTCCATGGAAACAAACAAAAAAAAAAAACCCACCTATGCCAGCTAAGAATTCAATCCCCAGTCTCCTAGCAGAAGAAATAATTTCTCTTCAAAAATGGGTATTGAGAGATGGGATTTGCCCTGTCTGCTTCTGAATAATTCTGCCTTCCTCCTGAACCATGACAGGAGCTCAAAGACCGCAAGGAACAGAATTTTTTATCATTAATATCAACAGAAATTTCAGTAGGTCTGAAGATGTCTTACTAGATAAAACCAAAGAATCATGAATATTTGTTTGAGGATTATCACATTTATTTAAATCTTAGAAGTATTTTCCAATCCTGTGCTGCTCATTCAGTTCCAACAGATTGTCTTTCCCCCCCAGCTCTCCCAACCCTAGTGCCATTCTTCTTCAGTTCTGGGCTATAAACTCAACAGTGACATTTATTTCCCCCTGCAAATTCTCTCCCAGGTCTCAATATTCAGTTTCCTCCTCAGTCCTCCTGAGGACAGGCAAAGGTTCCCTGACAAATCTAAAGTGACTTTTTCAGTAGATTTCAGGGCAGATAAGATTGAATTTACAGTCTCCCTTATACTTACAGACACGGAGAGTTTGAAACCTTTATGGCATTAAAAAGTTATTCTTGTGAAGAGAAGGCTACCCCAACTCCCCAAAGGCTCATACCATAATTAAACTGGCTGTTGAACTTCTCACAGTTGATGATGTTGAAGCGATAGGGAACTGCCGACTTCATGTCTCGGACCTCGAAGTAGAACCACTGGTGGTGCTGGCTGCTGTTCACATCTGCATTCATAATTAGGTCATATTCAAACCTGTAAAGGAAATTAATAAAAGCAGCGCCCATGAAGACCTCCTGTCTGCCACTGAACATTCTGACAGCAGGCTATGCAGTCAAATTGATTGATACTTTGTGAGCATCACCATCAAGCACCATTAAATACTCACACTGTAATAGTCAAAACATTTTGAGCTCTGTTTTCTTCATCATATTCCTTCCATGACATGCAGGCGTTAGAAGGCATAATAAGCTCCAGATCAGCTAACCTGCTTCCCTGGCTGACCCTTTCCAAACCCAGGAGAAGGCCACCATCCCACGCTGTGGCCACAGCAGCAGGCAGGCTGGGACACCTCTGTGCAGGGGTACTTACTCACGCACTTGGATCGCTTTCCGGAGGTTTCCCGACTCAAACTTGGAGAAAAATGTCAGACAGCCTGGAGCAGCTGGGCTTGAGAGACTGCTGTGAAGCAAAGCAAGGACACCTGTAGCAGATTGATTCAAAAACAAGCCTTTCCCAGCACCTTTTGTACGCTAAAGTTGGTTTTAATAATTTTTTTATAAGCAAGACCCTGGGATGGAGGAGGGAATGAACAAATCTATAAACTTCCCATCCAATGCAGCTTTTCACTCTACCCTTGCTTAGTAATTCTAAAACATATCTTTCCTTTTCCCAATAATCTCTTTTGTTGCTGTCCATGTTTGCTTTCTTTATTCTAGTTACTTTCCCACTGGACTATTCCTATTATTTCATTAATTGCAGAAGGCAGATTTACACAATTACTCTATATTTACTCTTCCTTCATCTAGAGAGTTTCTTCCTCCAACTGCTTAGAAACCCTTAAATTAATCCTAAGCAACTTTATAACCTTCTCCTACCTCAAACTATTACCTCTTTTCTACTCCAAAGAATGTTCTCCAAGTCACCTATCCTTCCTCTGAATACAATTTCTCTACATTTGGGACCCTCTCAACAGCCTGATGCTACATCTTCTCACAGACCATAGTTAAGTGCTTAAAGCATTCACAAGGCCAGATGTTTGAGGGGTTTTTTGGAAGTGCTGTGTGAGTGTCACACTTACGAAACAGGGTACATCTACAGCCTGTGACACTGGCTGTGCAGACACTCAATGGGAATTGCTGCCTCTGGGGGTGGAAAAGATGGAGCTGTAGTTACAGCTCCCAGTGCCAGTCAAATCACTGCATGCAGTGCAGACAGACCCAGGGACAACCTACAGTCCCTTTGGTGTATTTTCTTGTTCTGTCTAAAAGTTTTGATGCTCTCCTGCTCCAGTGACTTCCACAACAAATTCTTTCCCTGGAGTCATCTACAAGGAATCTGCTCCACCCGGATATTTTCTGTGTTAGGCTTTTACCTCCTGTGTTACTTCTTTTCCTGTACCAGAGCTGATCAAGTAAACTCAGCTCACTGACAGCACTGGCAGTGCCCCTGGTTGCAACACTTAAATTAAGTGACCCACCTGGGATCATCTAAATCAAACACAGTTCTTCCAATCACATCCCCTGGCTGGACTAGGCGGCAAACATCATCAAGGACTTTGTCCCTGGGAAAAAGAAAGCAACAAATCAGCAAATTGTAGTGACAGTGTGAGAAATATTGATATAGAGTATTCTAGGAGGAGTCTTAGGAAATTCTTTTTAAGGACTGGAAAAGACTTCCATGTGCTAATTCCAGGTGAACTTTTTTTTCCCATTGCGAGAACGCTCCCGCTCCATCCCCATTATAAGTCGCCTTTTGGGTTAAATGACTGATTCTGGAAGAATATTTATTCACTACTGGATTGTGCCAAGTTTAATTTATCCCCAGTTCTTCCCAGTCAATGCAAGCCCCCAAGCGGCCAATTTTACCCTTTGAGGAAATTCCTGCCATAAGTTACAAACCTACTAGTCTGACTCACAGTGAATATTGACTCTAAGTCAAGCTGATTTCTACTCATTATTAAACAGAGCTTCTTTGATCCCTGAAGATGATCAAATGTGGAATACCAGATTTTCTTCCTGACCTTTGAAGCAATCATGTTATGCCTTGAAGCATGATATGATTAGTCCCATTTTAGCTGTACAGTTACACATGTTGTTGTAGCCATAAAAGCAGAGCTTTTAGAGCATCAGTGCAAGAAGATGGCAGAGTGATTTTCCCTCTAAATAATATTTCTATGATATATATTTACGGCAGAAAGAATCATTCCCCTGGCAGTCAGAAATCAGTGGTCTTAACAAATGCCATTTGTTGATCAACTCTAAAGTTTAGCATAGAATCCATCATCTTTGCTGCCTGCCAATAATCCCCTATACCACTAAAAAGCAATGTGAACTCACTGCCCTACTTGGAACAAAAAAACTGTAGTTATTAGAGCATTCTCTGCCAGCACAACTTCAAGACACAACTTCCCACTCATCTGAGCACCCGAATAATGAGAGGTCCTTCCTGAGAGGACAGATAGGATTTTCCCTGAAAGAATCAGACAGCGTGCTGCAAGCACTAAAGGTGGCTGAATAAAGAGAAAGATTGAAGTTAAAAATTTATCCCACAAGGACACAGGGGCTTCTCCATCTCTAAAATGGACTTGTTCTCATTTGCATTCTAACAAGGTCACAGATTCACAACCATCTTAGATTACCATCACAAATATAGGTATATTGATGAATTTATCAATCAATTGAGGCAAATCACTGGGAAGCAAAAAATTTGTCCAATAACTTCCCTAAGACATTTAGAGCTGTTAGAGTCAGAAGCTAGATAAGCCAGTTTTGAGCCCACGAGCTCTGATCGTGGTCACTACATCAAAGCACAATCACCTTTGGACCCCATGCTTGCGCTCCAACACGGGCTTGCTGTGAGGAGGTGGCTGGTGACCCCAGAAATCCGGGAATGCCAGCTCTCTGTAGCCTGGGATGGACTTCACGCATTTGGCCCTGGCTGCATAGAACTGAGGGCTGTGGAACTGGATATCCCTTTGGTGTTTCTCCAGAAGATTTCTAAGTGTGTCTGAGCTCTCCATTCTTCCTCCAGGACTAGGATTACCCTCACAGTGAGGGTAAAACATTTTTTTGTACCAAGCAGTGTCTTTTGGGAGAGGGCACAAAGCAAACACGTGACTCCTGGCTGGATCTTCCTCCTCACAGAAGTCTTTATCTTGGGCTTCTTCAACAATGTCTCTCTTTTCATCATTCTTATCCCATATGCATTCCTCCTTCTTTCTCCAGCTCTGCAATGGGGCTTTGAAATCCTGTTCCCCTGGATCTGGTCCCATCTCTGTGACACTTTGGTTTCTCCATCTGCAGTTTGGATGTTTCACAGAAGTAGCACTTGGAATGAAATGAGAGGGAGCAGAGGGAAGATTCTCAGTCCTGTCCTCCAAGCTCTTCTTTTCCTCAGACTCAAATTCAAGCTCCTTTAAATTTAAAAAGCAGAAGAAATTAAAAGAAACTACAGACAGATTGTGCCTCCTTCCAGAGGAAACCTTTCAAGGAGGAAAAGAGGAAATATTTACACATCTCCCAAAACTGTACTCAACCAATAAAACAGCCATAGCAAAATCAGTGCATGGACCACCTGCCAGCATTTCTCTATCCACAAAGCTGTTTCAACAGAAATCCTCAGAAACCAAAAGGATCTGATTGGAGATGACTCGCCCAGATGATTCAACCAAAACCAATCATCCAAACAAAGAAAAGAACATATTTTGCAAGGCTTTTTTTTTTAACATAAATGTTGCAAGTGGGTAAAGGTGACCAATCCATCATGCAAAACTCCATCCCACCATCATGGAGTATGATTTAATCCCATTTGGCTACTTATGGTCACAATCAACATCACAATATTGTGTATACAGGAGATACATTAACCCACTGATCTTTTTCAGATTCATATTTGAAACAGGGTTTTCAGCTCTCCTAAATTCCAAAACTTGTAATGAGTGAAATATTCCTTATTTTTTTTTGTCCCATGCATCACTAGAAAAAAATTATTTCAACCATTCATTTCACTCAGTGCCAGTGCAATCTCCTCTTCCTTCAAACCACTAGTTCACAGTATTTACTTTTCACATCTCATTCTGATTTTGATATTGCTGTTGAGATTGCCAGCAAGGACATACATTATCTGACAGACTTCTCATGTGGCAATTGATTCAGCAGTGCTTACCTAATCTACACTCAGACAAATGTGCATCAAACATCATTCCTTTTATCACTCATGATTCACACCAAAAAACTACAGCAAAAAGTCAATCTTTGGCTTTCCAGTCCTGTAAAGACTTACAGATTCACTTTTGAAATAGCCTTGTCTAGCTATTACTTGTCAATACCCCCTTTCAAATATTTCTTAAATTCTGAAGTATTCACAAATAAAGGAAACTACACTACAATCATACCTGAAAATTCTGGGAAAGTTCTGCACACAGAGCTTCATATTTTTCAAGCTCTTGTTCTGGCTGGTCAAGCACCGGCCTTGACCTCAATTTATTCACGTCTGTCTCCAAGTCACAATCCTACAAAAGCAGAATTAGAAAAGCACATGTATTACACCTGCCCCGTGAGATGATCTCAACCATCAGTGAATTGAGGATAAAAACATTATCTGAAACTTTCACTGTCAAAGGCTGTGTATTAATGTGCAGCCTCACCTATATCAGATGTGAGAACCAAAGCCAAACAGTGTCAAGTATTCAACTATTACATAAAAAACCCAAAACCCCCCAAAAATCCCCTACAACAACAGAAAAAAAACCCAAAAGAACAAAAACAAAAAAACCATAAGTTATCTTCCAGCTAAGGAGTATAAAG
>VYZR01025926.1:0-19317 GCA_013400675.1 Oxylabes madagascariensis
TTCTTTTTTTTTCTTTTTCTTTTGGAAGAGCTAGCCCTTGACTCTGGCATGATGTCACTTGCTGGCTTCCATGTTGTTATTTCTTTGAGATTATGCGGTATAATTGTGGTTGTGTCAATTAGTCAGTGGTATTATCCTGTTTGAACACACAGAAGCTACAGAGCATGAAAATAAATTAGCATTTCACAACATTTATAAGGTGACCAGGATATTCATAATTTGAAATGCTCACGTGGTTTGCTTTAATTTTTTAGTATAAAGTAAATAACTTTCAAATAATCTGGTTTTTTTTAAATCAAAAAGTAGTTGGTAAACACTGAATAAAACCAGTATTTAAGGTCTCTTTATTCTGAAGTAAGTTAACAAAATTCTTATATTTTAATGTAAGTTTAGGGGCAAAAATTGATGGTTTATGTGGAACAACACAAAAATTAGATTGAAGTTATTTTTCTTCCAACAGTACCTCCAACAGCTGCCTGATAGTTTCCAGGGCTGAAATTTTTGAAGGGGAATGAAGAGAAGTACCAAAGACTGAGGAAAATCCTGGATAAAATATCACCAGAAGGAATTCTATCAGGATGAGAGAACAGTCAGGGGACTGGGCGGGCAGCTGAGATAATAATTCACATGTTCTAGATCATAATTTCTCTGTTTTTGTTTTATGTGGTCATTCAGTCTTTCCATCCTCTTCTCTTAACCAATGCCAAAGGAATCCTTGGGCCAAGTTCAAGTACCTTAAAAATAAATCCATATGGATTTTGAATGTCCTTTAATTAACATTTAATATGGATAAAAGGAAACTGGGATCATCTAACCGAAAGATGTAAACTGATCCTTGTATAATGACTTCCTTCTGCTAACGAAGTATAAAAAATAAAGAAAAATATAAAAATAGTGTTATAAACGACTCAAACCCTGGGTGGAAATGAGTAAATAAAATTTAGTTAGAACCCATTAAAATTACAAAGCAAAGGGGGAACTTGATGGGAGCTTGATGGGACTCCTTCTGCCCATCAGAGAATCAGGCTTACAAAATGGCATCTCCACCTTTTATACACTGAGATTGCATCAGCATCATTAATATTCATATTCAGTCCTTATATGTCCATCTTGCCCCTCCCACAGTCCATAGCTTTGCCCATATATGGATACTTGGTTCTTCCCAAGGCCTGTCAGTCAGTCCTTCCGTGCCTTTCAGTGGTGGAGACCTTCTCCTCTCTTGATTGGTGGCGCAATGTTACCCTGCCAATCTTCCCAGCAACACATGCCCCCTACCCTCTGCTGCCTCTTACAAGGGGCAAATATACGCCCTCTCCCACATGTTTGTACAGCCCTGTCAGCCAGAGCTGCCAGGCAGTAACCGCAAAAGGGGAGGGGAAGATTGCAAAGAGAACAGAAAAAGGTTCAAAACTATACTGGAACAACTAAATTACAAGCCAAAAGAACTGGAAACCCCAACAAAACTTCTCCCCACCATACTTAACAACTCCTCCTCATTTGAATGAGCCAATCACCATACCTTATTCATAACAATTAGAAAGAAAATTAAATGCACAGAGGCTGTTGAGTTACTGCCATTTTTGCAACCACTCCTTTTGACCATTGGACAGCATAGGTTGCACAAAAATTCAGCCTCTCAGAGATCACTGATTTGAAAACTACTGTCGCTAACAGTTAGAGAATATTTTCCCTTTAAAAACATGCCCCTAAATTTGAAAAATAGTCACAAAGTTCTATAAATTTTATAAATAAGTAAATATATAAAATGCTAAGCTTTGTAGTGGAGAAGGTTCAGCGTGTTTAGACAGGGTAAGATGAACGGTGATCAGTCAGTAGGAAGGAAATGTCTCTAGCTTATTTCTGAAAATAGGAGTCTAGATTTTAGAATTTTTTTCTTTTCATTCTTTCTCATAAAATTTTTAGTGGAGTTTTCTTGTGTTATGGTTCTTTGGCTGCACCCCTAAACTCAGCTTTGAGATCTTTGCTCTGTGGTTTATTCTGCTGCTTCTTAAGATTAAAAGATATTATTCAGTGTAATCGGAAAAAAAAACCAAAACAAATAGTAGGAATGTCACAATTCAAATTATATTTTCATGAGGGCATGGAAGGGTGATAAACGATAACATCCTATTCAAATTCTGACTAATTTTGATATGTTGATGTGACTGTGTGACTATGTTTGTACTTCTGTTCATTATGATAGAAGAAATCAATATATTTTTCCATGAAATAGTGTCAAAAATTAGAGAAGAAAACACAAGAGATGGAGCAAAGGAAGACCTAAAACAATTTAACCTAAGACAAACTAAACTTAACTAAAGCAAACTAATTCAAACTAATTAAGCAAAGTTTAGCTTAACTAAAACAACAACAATTAACCTCCTGGATATATAGAAATTACTTATTACCAGTTACTCAAATTGATCCTTTAAAAATAATTCATCTGAGAAGAAACTGATAACAAGAAATACTTGAGATTTTTCCTTTTTTTTTTTTTTTTTTTTTTTGGTAAGACTCACCTTAGAAGTGATACTGTGTGAATTGCTTGAGTTTATATAACCAACAGATGGTTGACTAATGCCTTGAAAGAGGAAAATGCTCAGAGGAATTTGAGGTGCAGTGGCTTTGGTTAGAAAAAGAGTTTTGGTGTCATTTTAAACAAATCCTTCAGTATTCTCTCCAGTTTTGGAAACTGGGATGATTTTACCCCCAATGCATTTACTTGTTTGAACTCTGTTCTTAGAATGTGTCGCCTGATGCAGCCTTCTGAGAAGAAAATGCTTTGTATTCTTATCAAGATCTTTCCCACACTCTAAGTGTCAACAAGAGGTTCGTTTTCATATTTTCATGGAGGAGGAGAGAGCTGACTGACCATTGACCTGGCCAGTAGGTGAGAGAGGTGGCAACTCTCACCTCCAATCCATGGATCCCTTTGGAGTTCTATAAAATGTGAAAGATGTAAATAAAGTTCCTCTTTTCTGGCACGACTCAGTGTGTAGAGGTAATTCTTTTCTGTCACCAATACCACAAGAATGAAGTGAAAAAATTATATTCTGTCTCCAAAAATATTACAGTATTTCAGCAGCTGTTTTTATCCTAAATTTTAACAACTGCTGTAGTTAAAATATTTTTATGAGTGAAAATAGTTGAATGTCATTTGAGAGATCTCAGGTTTGTTGAACCAATAAATCAAATTCATAAAAATAAACTTCGCTGTCTAATATTATTGCAGTGCTGATTAATGTGTACCTTTGCTCTTTTTACTTTTTTTATTATTATGAAAATGTCACACTTTGTGAAAGAATGAAGGGTGGCTTCAGGTTTGGGGAGATCTGCCATGACTCTCCTTTGACAAAAGGCAGACTTGTGAGCAGCCAAGATGATTTCAGTGTTTCAGATCAGCATTCCCTGGCTCTTGACCTCTGTGACTTGCCTGGGAATGCTGGAGTAGCCATATGGTACCATTTTATATAATCAGCTCAGAGCAGGCTGGCACAGTGTCCAGCTGTTTAATTTATGATAATTGAATAATTCAGAAGAAACTCCAAGCAGTTCTAGAGTTGCAGGTGCTTTGATCAGCAGCGCCTTAGAATTTGAGCCTTTTTCGGTAGAAAACTGTCAGAATTCAATTCTTGTACCATAGAAAGTTGTGGTCAAGAGTTTCTGGTTCATCATCTCAGCAATTCCTCTCTGATTTATAATGACAGTTTTAAACAGCCCTTCTTCAAGCTATGATTAAGTCTGATTAGTTGCTATTGATCAGGGACTGACATTTACTCAGAGCTGTGTATTCACAGTTCTAATATTCTCTAAACATAAATAACAGTGTTCATGATCTTGCAGCTAAGTCTTTAAAGATACCTGAGGAAGCAGCCACTTCAGGGATCACTCTACAGGGACATTTGCTGTTTAGTAGCTGAGATGCTGCTGAGGAGGAATTCCAAAATTCTTCATTTCAAATAAAAAGAAACTCATTGATATAGATACTGCTGTTAAAATTCATATGATCATAGGATATCCTGAGTTGCGAGGGACTCACAAGGATCACTTAAGTTCTGCATGGAGGAGCATGAGTCCTAAACCTGCTGAGATAAAGGAACGATTCTTAAAATCATAGAGCAGAATTTATCCCTCTGGAGTCACCACTTCCTTTAGTGCCGGGGCTTTCTGTTTAGATTCTTCTTCTATTTCTTCATTTTTGTTATGTGAACTGATGACAGTTCTTGGACCCTAAATTATGTTGTAGTTATTTTTCTCTCAGTGTAATTTGACCAGACCCATCTCGCTACTGCTGGACCCTTCCACAGGATCNGATCCCACCCTTAATTGTTTGGATTACCAGGTCTTTGCTTTGGCTGTGAGCTTGCCAGGTTTCCCTGGGCAGCAGTGTGAGCACACTGTGAGATAGCAGGCATTCCCTCCTGCATGGAGTCAGCCCACTCCTCATTCCCATGACTAAAGCCGGAAATATTTGTGCCCTTTCCTTATTTTCTGGGAGTTATGTGAATTGTTTGTACACAGACTTTTCCTTTTTCTCCCCTCCGTATGAATTTGATAGAGTTCTTTCTGGTCCATCTGAATATTCTTTTGAATCAATACTGCATTCGTTCCCATCTTTGCTGTGCTTGCTCTACTGGTGCTCCTGAAAATGAGGCTAAACCAGCTCCAGAATGGCTTTTCCTAAATGTCAGAGTGGCAACATTTGCTGTAGCGTAGCTTTGAAAGGATCAAAGGATTTTTGGCATTTAAGCTTCATTCTGCCTTAGGTAACTTCATTTATTTAAAAATCTCTGATTGTGTTGTCAAGGATTTGTTTTGGGGCTCGTTGTTCTCTTATATTTTGTCACAGATCTTGGTTAGGGGTTAGCCTTTTTAAGACTATCAAGTGTCCAAAAGATGAACCAAGTGATTATGTTTTGTTGTAAATTGTCTACATTTTTAGATCAGAACTGCAATTTTTTTGTGTGTGTTTCTGTCACTTGGGTGTTTATAATTTGGATTTGTAAATCTCCCACTCTACCTCAAGTTTACTTAGCAGTAAGGATTTAGTATCTGCTTTGTCAGTGACAAGGAACTATTATGACAATTTTATCTTTCTTTCCCTGGTATCTACCCCTCAGTGCAGTGTGCTAGTCAAACCTTTCAGCTGTTCAGTGTGCTAAAGCGTAAAATGAGGTATAATTTTTTGTTGTAATTTCTTTCTTGTGCTTGGTTGTGGTTTAGTTTCTTTGGCAGTATTTTGTGGTTCAGAGTGGTTCAGCTCCATTCCGCATGATGGAATCAGAGGTTTGCACTTTTCCTAATGGCATCATGGTATGTGGAGTTTCATGGTTCTTCCACGGCAAAGAAAAACTTTTGGTCTTGTTATTTTTCTGTAGGATAACCACATCTAACTGCAATATATGGTTCTCACTCTCTATATGCAAACTCCATTAAATGCACCTGTGTTTTATTTTATTTGCAATTTCTTGATGAGTTTTGTGCTGAAAGAACTGAGCTATACAAGCTGCTTCCATTTTCTTCTCTCAGGTACTCCATGCAGAGGAGAAAAAGAAAATGAAATGTGTATTGAGGAGTGGGAAATGTGTGGAATTACTGGAACCATTTTAATCCTAATTGCTTCCTAGCAACACTGACACATCTATAATGATGCATCTCACACAACTGGGTACAACAACAATAAAACAAGTAATTCCAATCATACCAGCCTGGCAGCAGTTTTGAGGTCATTTTCTGCAAGTTGATCAATAAGAAGTTCACATCCTATAATCCACGTTGAATTTATTCCTGTAATACATCTTAACTTCTAGAGGAGCAGTGGTTAATTGCTAATCCATATTCATTGAAGAGAACAAATGAGGACAGCAAGGGTAGATATCCATGCACCATTGCATCAAATGTGGAACTTCTGAGCTCAGTTTTTCACTCAGATCTCTGGTGTTTGTGTAACTTCTGTGCCCATGACTTCACAAGGTCTTTGGAGATTATCAAGGAATTTGTCCAGCTGCAGCTGGTGCTTTTGTTGACAATGCCTGCTATTTGCATAGATGTTAATTAGATATTTCAAGTTGTAGAAATCTTCTGGAGCGCAGCTATTGTTGATCACTAGAATGCATTTGCATTTTATATGATTGATTGTACTTTGGTAATTATTCTTCAGAGTCCCCTTTCAAATCTACATTTCTTTCATCTACAATATATTGAGCTTGCAGTGGGAGCTACTGGGTTGTTCTTGGCACAGCAGACATTTTATTTTAAGGTTCACCTTTGAGCACAGTGTGCTAAGTTTATCATTCAGTTTTAGGGTTTAATTGAAAGCCCATCGAGGTTGACATAAAAAAAAAAAACCAAAACAAAACCTTTCTTTGACTCAGCTTTGGATGATGTTCCTGGTCTTGTCCCTTATGCATGCAGCTCTCAGACTGATCCCAGAAGGGCAGGGTTTTATCAAGTATTTGCCAAGGACTTTATGTATTTCAGCAAATAGATTACTTGCCACGTATGGGGATGCATGAATCACTTTCTGTATTTTTTTTTGTTCACTCTTGCTGTTGCTTGATTTGTAACAGAACAGGAAAAATTTTCTTTTTGGTAATGATCAGAGCTTTGAATAGATGAGGAACAAGAAATCAATCACAGTAAGCTGTAAGCAAATAATGAATGTCCTTGTAGAAATACTTTTCTTCTGAAGAAAACACAGGTATTGATATGAAGGACTGCATTCTCCAGAACTGATTAAGAAAATAAAATTAATTTATGTGAATTTATGGAGAACTCCAGTAGTGATTGTGTTTATGATTCACGTCTTATAAAATTCAGCTTCCATTTTATCAGTACATCTTTCCATTAATAGAAATTGAATTAATGGAATTCTGTTCATGTAATTAAATCCATGAAATACATGTAAAATGAATCCAATAGAATAAACTTACAATAAAATATTACATAAACTTGTATTTATATTTTAAATATTCAACACTTGATTCCCAAAATCCTAGTAGAAAAAGAGACTTCTTACTTGGACAAAGAAATGAAGAGGAGCTTATTTGTTATGGACAGATAAATATAAAATACAGATAAATAACAAATAAAATGGACTGTTTTGGCTATGGGATTAGCAGAGGCTTTGAGGATGACATTTTTAAAAATAAACAATGCATTTCCCTCTGAGTTTAAAAGAGCAAATATTTTTTTTAGAAGTGTTTCTCAGATTGTCCCTGTCCTGGTACTCCACGTTTAGGAGAAAAAATCTTTCTTTTCGGCCAGAAAGTATAAAATATCTTTAATGATCGCAGTAGAGTTGTAGAAGTCTGATGAAGAACTAATATTCACCCCACCTACTGTCATCATAAGGGGAAATTGCCATGTCCTATGCCATGGCTCAATGCCTAATTTGCAGTTTTGTTTCTGAGTCTCACTTGAGTGGGATATAAAGCAAACCTGGAAACAAAAATTACCAGACTTGCACTAATCTAATAGGAAGTGTAACTGTGTAACTTTTCCTCCACACCTATGAGGAGACACCTGAGTTGGGAAATGCCAACAGGAGGGATGGGGGCAGGGATCTCTAGGGGCAGAATGCAAATGGCCAGGTTGTTGGGAAGGAGGTATCCTACAGAAGGCAATCCTCTTTGAAAGGTTACAAAAGATCTTGGAGAAGTAAGAAGAAGCCAACAGGCACATTGTAAGGAAGACTTTGCATGGTTTAGAGGGGGTTACAAAGAAATATTTAAAATCTTGATTTGATATGTTGAGCACCCAAATTGGATAAGAGGAAATTTAGGTCAGATAGACAGAAATTCTTCCCTGTGAGGTTGGGGAGGCCCTGGCATAGGGTGCTTAAAGAAGCTGTGGCTGCCCCTAAATGCCTGGAATTTTCCAAGACCAGACTGGATGGGACTTGGAGTAGCTTGGGACAGTGGAAGGTGTCCCTGTCAATGGCAGAAGATGACATAAGGTGAATTTTTAAGTTCCCTTCCAACCCAAATCATGCTGTGATTCTGTGATTCTGATATAAGAATCTCTTGATTCCATAAGGATGGATTTGACAAATTGGAAGCTGAGCTTTTATTGCCTGTGCCTCTGAGCACTTTCTGAGTGCAGGAGGAGCACAAAATTTGTAACACAAAGTTATTGTGTATTTTCATTTGGAATGCTGATTCTGAGTAAAATTTCCATGACTCACATGGATTCTGATGAGGATTCCTTTTCCCTGTTATTGTCATACAAAGCTTTTAATGATTCATTAGGTGTCTCGAGTTTCCTGACCTGATGGATATTTGAACATGTCCTCTGGGTCAGTCAATAAGCAGCACCACAGAGCAAACCACAGAAAGCAAACAACATAATTAAAAAGATTCCTGTGCCTTCAGATCTGTAAAAAGGTTAATGTATTTGTCATAATACAGTGTTCTGACAGGACTTATGTTGGCATAACTTGAATTTAGCAAATGAGAAGAGCTTACATCCATCTTTCTTTGAAACAGTGAGGTTATTGCTCACATTGTGCACTTTGCCTCAAAACTGTGCATATAAATATTCTGGGAGCATAAAATGTACCTTGCCTAGGGATGGAGTGTTGGATAGAACTATATTTTTGCTTTCAAAAGGTTGTAAGTGTTTAGTGTCATTATGATCAAGTGGATTCATTGCATGACAAAAGTTCTAACTTTTGTTTCTTATAATTTCCTGCTTCTTGGGGCAAGCCAACCCTGCCAATATTTATAAGAATGGACCTGATGTTGAAAAATTGATTTTAAGGGAACAGTACTTCTAATGCTTAACAGAATTTTAAATTTCTTTTTCTTTTTCTTAACAAGTATTCAGGAATTCCCAGGAAGCAGACAATATAAATCAAACAGCCTGGTTTATGAAGCTCAATTAAAAAAAAATTTGTTTAGAGTTTTGCCTTGCTGCAAAGCAAATTATTGCAAACTTCAAAAATTATTATTTAGACTTTTGAAAATCCCAGTTAATTTTAATTGACTGTGCTTGGTTTTGACTGAAAAGATGGAAGCAGATGTTTTATAATTCATAGATAAAACAATACGTTGTTCTGTTTTAAGTAGAAGTAATTTGAGGGGTGAGTAGAAGACTGAGGACATGTAGGATTAATTGTAAGGGCAGTCTCTTTTTCACTTGATTGAAAAGGACCCTGAATTTACACTTCCGCTATGGCACATGAAATTAGACTCATACGCAAAGTCTTTCATTCCAATATTCCTTGTTTTTTAATGATGATCTATACTCTTAGAAGATACTGAATATATAAACAAAGCAAAAGGAAATGTCAAATGAAATCACATAACACTAAAAAGGTCAATATAAGGCAACTTACTCTTAACTTTCTCAGCATAGATGCAGCATATTGTCTTACCTGATTTTTAGCGCTGTGCGATGAACTTTACCACTGGAAACAATGCAATATAAATTAATTTTGACGGAAATGATCATGAGAATAAGAATGTATTACTGAACTTGGTCATATTTCCACAAAACTACCATCTAGCATAGCAACAATTGACAAAATGATACAGTTGTTGTAATCTATTGAAAGATGTGCTATGTATGTTCTGAGTGAGAAAATCATGGAATCGTGGAATATCCTGAGTTAGAAGGATCCCCCAAGGATCACTGCACCAGTGATCTTGTCTCTGCCCAGACATCCCAACAATCTCCCCTGTGCATCCCTGGCAGCACTGTCCAAAGGGTCCTGGAGCTCTGGCAGCCTCGGGGCTGTGCCCATTCCCTGGGGAGCCTGGGCTGTACCCAGCACCCTCTGAGTGGAGCACAGCCTTTCCCTGCTGTGTGCCTACCCTGGGTCACCTCCAGCCCTTCACACATAATTCTTTTAGATTATTAGAGTAGATACTTTCATTGCCACCATTAGGATCACTGCTGAACAATGTTACACCAAGTTGGTATTTCTCTGAAGTAATAGTTTTTATACTACACTGTTTTTTTCAAAATAAGAAAAAAAATTAACTTTCAAATTTCAAACCTACTACATCCTCTTTGTCCTTTTCTCTACTTTACATTGAGATGTAATGAATGCTTTCAGTCTAGCAGAGAGACATAATTTGATGCCCGGCTCTGCTATTATGAAATCCTGGTGGCTTTATTTTCTGAACCTAACCTGTGTTCTGTGCTTCAGGGAACAGTGGAAACCACCAACCTTGTCCTTTTATAATATCCTTAGTGACATGATAATATTAGTAATACAATGATAAAGGATCATGTGTTTTGCTTTGCCCTTTCTTGCATTCATCAGTGCCAAAATTACATTCTTTCCCTTACTAGCACCTCCCTGTTTGATTCTAACATGTTCTTTCAAAGTAAAGATAAAAATTGATTACTGGGCCTATCAGACTGTGTTTTCTCCTGCCAAAATGGAATATATTCTCAAATCTTGTCTTTATCAGAAGACACTTTCATAATGGCATTAAACCCAGCACACTTAACACAGTGTGTGACCTGCATGTAAATAATCCAGTATGAATTAAGAATACAATTAACAGTTTGGAGAATCTGCAAATTAAAAATGTAAACTGTCTTCAGACCTTGGCAAAACATTTGTAATGAACTGGGCCCCTGAATTTACTTTGAGGAGACATTTCTACATAAAAGAGAGGGTTTATTTATAGCTACTCAGTGTAGCACAGTGAGATGATGAGCTAAAATTCTTCTAAAGGGGAAAAAAGGTGTAATGACTTACTAAATATTTACAATGAGATTTGAAAACAAGGGATTTTCAGCTTAATTTTGTGGGTAGGAACAAGAAATTCAGTGGATTTTGGTTTGAACCTCTATCTCTGGTGAATGAAATTAAAAACAATGGGCAAAATTATGTGCAATTGGTGTCAAGAGCAGCTTTTATGAATTATGGATTTCTGTTGGACAAGAAAGTCTTTATATCAGGTTCACATGTTAAGCAAGTGTTTTTGAACTCAACCATTTTGTCATGAGAAGAAGAATAGTGACGTTAGTATGATCCAAAACTTATTCTTGGTTCCATAGGGGTATTTTATTCTTTCCCAGTTCTGCCTTATATTTCTGCCTAGGCCTTGCTGGAGAAGAAAGGAACAAACAGTTTTAGTCTTTCATGGAAACCTAAGGAACCTGAATTGTTGCTACACCACAAAACATGACCCAAAGAACACAGCTGGGGCACTTCTAACTATGGTTACTGGAAGGCAAATATTCCTTCAGCTTATTTGGAACTACATTGCCCAATAAAACCAAAAGATTTCTAAAACATACTATCTCAATAGATCAGAAGGAAAAGTCTTGCTGATCCTTCACAAGCAGAAATATTTGCCAACTCTCTCTCTAGGTCTAGAAAAGACTATTCTACTCACTTTGTTACAGCAAGATTTGAAATGTGAGTCCCCATAGAAGATTTCTGTGGCATTGCCTGAAATAACTTTTTTTCTTCTACTGAAAAGTGACAAATGTAATGGTCCAGTAGAATATAATGGATTAGGGGACTTGTTTGTGTATTTAGAGACCAAGATGTCCTTTACTGTTGAGAGAGAGTTTCTGTTTAGACCATTTTCATATGGAGGCACCCAAAAAATGCGAATGCAGACATTGTAAGCAGCTGGTGTAGTGATGTACCCAAATATGCCCTTCTATACATCTACATCTTTACATGGGCTCCCTACAAAATTCTCTGTGTGTTTTCAGGGACGTGAATTCTTTTTAGGAAAAAATGCCAATCAAGCAAAGTAACAAAACACACACAAAAAAAGAGTCTCGACATAAGTGGGAAAAAGATTCTGCTACAACAGCAAAAACCTAATAAGCTAACCTATTAAGCTAAACCTAATAATATATTTACTCACCTAAATAAATATTAAATGTACATGAAGAAAGTGCATAAATTATGTCATCATTAACAAGCACAACATTTTCTACTTGGATTTTTAAAGGGAAAACAGGTACACTGGAGAATTCTGTGGGACTTTTTCCCCTTATCATTTAAAGGGTGTCCTGAAGGTCCTTTCTGTGATAAAAGAACTTTTTCTCAGAGGTTCTTGTTATCCAGCTTTTTGTGAGTTAGTTTAGTACAAGCCAATGTATCTACTTTTCCAGATTAGATATTAGCATGAAATTCCTTGTGACAGAATTTTCTTTTCAGTGAAGAATTTAATATACTTTTATCTACTGTTTTCTAAACAGAAGTGTCATTTAATTAGAGCTGTTGAATTCTGCATGACCTTGGCTTCACTTTTTCTAAATATTTGATGCACTTTTAATAATAATCTTCAAAATGTTCTTAATAGAACACTGCAGTCTGAGTAGCAATATAACATCCTTTGGTTTTGGGGTTTTATTTGCTGTAAGTATTTTGCAGTCATGATTTTGCACACTATAATGCTTTTATTCCAGTTGAGCTCTATGTCAAGAGTCTTGGGTTGCTTCTCTACCAGCAAAATACAATCATAAGAAGTAGGACTCAAAGGAGCTTCATTACATAACGTAGCAGATTTATTCCTTATGCAGTGTCAGCCATAATCACACATTTCTGGCAGGTATTTGCACAGGTTCTGTACCAAAGGATGCACATGATCTCCTCAGGCTGTCTGGTCTGGTACTGCACTGAAAACTGCACTGTCAGAAACCTTCTCTACGACTTCAGTATCAGAATTTTTTTTTGTGTTTAAAAACAAACAACCCCAAATTTCTTGTTGCACTTTGTTTTTTGCATTTGTTTTTTCACCCATAGGTGCTGGAAAAGTGTGTGAGCTTCTCCTCCATATCTTTGGTCAGTTTTTCTTTTACACAGTCAAAACCACAGTAAGAAGCTACTATAACCACAAACCTGCAAAATGGAAGTGTCACTTCAATCTCTGTATGAAATGATTGAAGTCAGTGTTTTACAGATTGTCCATTCCTTGCTGTGGATCCCCAGGACCGGTACCTGTTCTTTTCCTTACCCTTTTCCCTCAGCCATTTGTGCTGAGCTCTCTCCACATCTCTCTCCCTTCTCCACCCTCCCTGCTGCCGGGCCCCTGCTTCCCACAATCAGCAGATTTCCTTCCTCCTTGCTTGTTCTCTGTGGTCACTGATTAAATAAATCACACAAAAGCAGCCTGGTATTGATCTTCAGAGCATGCTGTTAGTGTTTTCCTTCTGCTCTGAAGTGAATTATTTTATAAGCACTTGTCTTTAATAACTGAGCCAGTCCATTATCCACAGCAGCAACTCAGCAGTGCTGATATTATAATCGTTCTCCTTACACACACCATTATATCAGATTTCTTCTAGATAAAGTGAAATACGTCTGTGACTTTCCTTCTCTAAGTGCTTTTGTCCTTGTTGTGTGACCCAGAGAAAAGTCCCCCCTCAAACAAATCCTTGAAGTTGCTGCTCTGGGCTTTCTTCTTGGGTTTGGTTTTAAATTCAGAATAAGAAAATTAAGTATTTGTTCCTTTTACTTTGCACTGCTTGAAGTTTCTTTCTTTTTATTGCAAGTGATATTTTGCTTAATGTAAAGGAAGAAAAGAGGGTTTGTTTATTCATTCTTGGAAATTGTCAAAATCTCAGGTGAGGAGTAGCAGTTTCCCTGTACATCTTTTCTTTAGTATAATGGTTTAGAGGCAGTAGGGAGGAAAGAAAAATTATTGATGAGGAATTTGTCCTGCAAAAGCATCTTTTTGGGATGTTATGTTTCTGCCCATAGGAGAAGGAATAGAAAGCCTGTAGAAATTCTTATTCATGACTTGGGGAGACTCAGGCTGTGTGTCCACAATAACCATGGCAGTGTATTACATTTGTGTAATGCAGTTGTTAGTGTAGGTTCTGCATTTAGGTGAAAACCCTGCAGCTTAACATCTGATAATCTTCCCCCTCAAGTTAATTCCTTAATCAAAGAGCATAACTGAGCCTGGTATTTCCAAAATAAAATCAAGCAAATGCTCAAACAAAGAGATTAAACAAAATGCTCTTCAACCAGTACCACTTCAGTACAGGCACAGGTGTGAATCATATTTCAAGGGAAAAAAAATGCTTTTTGATTCACCTTAAAGTATAGTTTAAATTTTTGTGTGTTACTGATGACTAAATGATGTTCCAGTCTATGATCTCATGATAATTTTTAGGAAATATTGTCCTTGCTTTCTGAAATTAAGCTATTTTTCTAGTGAAAAAAAGGATTTCGCTTCAAACACGTGTTGCCCACGTGTTTGAACGAAATATTCTGATGATTTATTTGATTATATGTTTCCATGGTTGTTTCATAGCTCAGTAATGAGTTGGATTACAATAAACAGACTAGGAAACAAAAATTAGATGCCAGTATGTTGAGCATTAACATTGTTAAAATAATTTAACAGTGCAAATTTAGTTTATTAAAAGATGAAGGGTAGTATAGACGAGACAAGAATCATCTTAAATTATTTTCTACGGCCAGCTTTCTGTGTTCTTTTTCTTTCACTGCAATTGATTTTGTGAAATGAAGACATTTTCTATGTACTGTACCAAGCCAAATCATATTACAGAAAGCAGAATGTAGTTAAATGAGAGTTAAATTACTCTCAAATGACAAGGAAGTGCTCAGCTATGAAATGTGTTGTGGAACTAATGTGCTCTTCCAAGTCAGATTGGTCAGAAAAAAGGAATTAAAATAAAAATCTGGGCTTGTAAAATAGAAAAAAGATTTCTAAAGAGGCCTCTTCTAGGACAATCTGAGAGAGTGCCTGGTTAGCAGGATTTGGAAGAGGGATGCTCTAATGGAAACAATCAGAATTAAACAAAAAGGTTGATGGTCAGAATTTCTAAGTCCTGGTGTTCCATGTGCTGTGTCCTGGTTCCAGGCTGAGGCTCTGCTCCTACAGCTCCTCAATCCCAGTGGCTTCGCTGGGCTCTGGGCATGTGTGGGCTGTGAGCAGGGCTTGGGAAAGCTCCAGGGTTCTGACAGCTTGCTGAAATCAAGTTTTTTAATTGAAATCACAGATGGGAAATCATGACTCTCTTTAGCTTAAAACTGCCAAATTTAAATGGCATTGCATGGGACCAGCAAAACACATTTATTCAGCGACCCCAAAATTACCTTTAAGGTAGAGTCCAAAGCTTTGTTGGAAACATTCAGTTTTAAAAATCATACTGGATAAAATTAAATGTATTCATTCTATGATAAGAAGCATTGGGTGGCTTTCATTTGAACTGTTATCACTTCTCAGGCTCCCAATTGCATTTTTATTCTTCTCAGCACAAGTTTACTGTCTTAGGCATCCTAAGACAGGTGAGTATTAAGAAAAGACTGCATTGAAGATGCAGTGTTTTGCAGAATCTGCCTATTACATTTCAGAAGAACTAGAGCAAGTCCCAGGCCAGGAAGACTGAAGGAGCTGATCAAGTGTCCCTGCTGGGTGGACAGAGGTTGTGCAGCAGCCATGGAGAGAGGAGGGAGATTAGGGAGCAGGAACACCTCTGGGTTTGCCTTGGAAGAACTGATTCCTGATGATGAAGTGGGAAAAGGGAGGTCAGGAGAATTACTGAAGGAGAAGCAGTGATGAAAGCCAAGAGGGCAGAAATTGGGCGTAAGTCTGGAGACCATATTCTGTCTTGTTTCAGGCTGCTATTAATGAATTCAGTGGAATGGGAAATTTAAAACAAAGAAGCAAACAAGAGGATTACTGAGCATTTTTACCTGAGAAATTTTGCTGGGAGAAGGCATCAAAACTGAGTCAATCTCTAGTTCTATGGAAAGAGTCAGGGATGGATCAGGTAGTACTGTCTTAGGTACTAAATTTCAGTAATAAGGAAGGCAATGACACTGGTAAAGTTTGGAGGGGAGAGAAGCCTTGGTTTCCTCTAGAGTTCACCTCTGCCTGTGTTTAAGTTGATGGAAAGGTGTGCCAGAGCAGGATACACTATATCTATACACCATAACTAATTTTGCATCTTTCTGCTGTTAATATATCAATATTTATATTTCTTATTAAAGCAATGTGGATATTCTTTTACTTGTGACAGTCATTACATTTAATAAGGTTGATCACTGATTAGCAAAATACAGGTCTCATGAATCAATAATACACATCTAATCTACCTGGTTCTGATAAAAATCAATAGACTTACCATTTGATGCTTCAAGAGCTGGAATAGCTACATATACTTATTTACACCTAAATCATAAAATCATAGAATGCTTTGGGTTGGAAGGGATCTGACAGCTCATCCCGTGCTACCCCTGCCATGGGCAGGGACAGCTTCCACCGTCCCAGGCTGCTCCAAGCCTCAGTGTCCAACCTGGCCTTGGACACTGCCAGGGATCTAGGGGCAGCCACAGCTTCTCTGGGCACTCTGTGCCAGGGCCTGCCCACCCTGCCAGGGAACAATTCCTTCCCAATATCCCATCTAACCCTGCCCTGTGGCAGTGGGAGCCATTCCCTGTGTGCTGTCCCTCCATCCNTCATCCTGGTGCCTCCTCTGGGCTCCCTCCAGCAGCTCCAGGTCCTGGGGCAGCTCTGCAGGTGGGGTCTCACCTGAGGGGGCAGAGGGGCAGAATCCCCCTCCCCTGCTGCCCATGCTGGGGCTCAGCCCAGGGCTGGGGGGAGGTTCTGGGATTGGGCATATTCAATTTTCACCCACCAGCTCCTGCAAATCCTTCTGCCAGCGCTACTCTTGATCTGCAAATCTTTTTACATTACAAAGCTAAACCAGCAACTTTTAATAGTAATCAGTTAAAAAGGAATTAATTCTTAGGATGAACATGTTTCTTATCCCTAAAATACCCACTGTGAAAAACGCCAATCGCTTGTTTAGAGAAATTTTAAAAGTTTAATAGTGATAAAATAGTAATAAAAACAGTAATAAAATTTTGGACAATAAAAGACAATAAAAAACAAAGAATCACAGACGTCTGGGTGCTCCTGGAAGCTAATACCTCCAAGAGCACGCCTTGCCAACCAGAGGTCTAGCTTTTTTATACCCCCTCATTCTCCCCAAACTAAGGAAGGTATGTTTTTCGTCAAATTGCCAGCTTTAATTCTCTTGGTTCCATGCAGGCAAGGAGAGGAGATTTATTGATGTTATTCTTGTTGATAAAGGCAATAACTCTTGCTGTTATCTCTGTTTGAAGAACCTCCTTGTGCTGGTCATAAAAAGATATCTTACACAGCTTACACTATAATTTACCCACTACTTAAAATAATTACTACAACATTACTAAAAATAGAAACAACAAGATTAATGTAACATTCCTTTCAAACATAACACATATAGTAATCATTTTAATATTTGCAAAAAGCCAATTATATACCATGCATGTTTTTCACACCCACTCTGAATTTCTCTGGAACCCCTGGTTCAACTTTTGATACTTGATACTGTCAATCAACACCCATTATCTCATGGCCAACCTGGCTGAGAGCAGTTGTGCTCCATCTGACACAGTGTGACCCACTTCTATTTGGCTTATGTGAAATGAATTCATTAGACATCTGCTCCCCCATTTGATTGTTTTATCATGCACTGTGAAAGCGCTTCAAAAACATGCTGAAACCCTTAGTAATGCACTGGGAAGTTAAACTTAGATCACCATTCTTCCCACCTTTCTGAATTACTTATTAGAAACAAACCCAACTGAATCAGGATATGAATTTTAAAGATATCCTGAAAACGAATTATTTTATTATGTGCTTTATTACTCATTATTAATTCATAAAGGTTTGAATAGGAACATCATGGTGTGAAATGTTAACTTTTTGGTGAAAGGTATGAAACAAGGTTTGAAACAGAATCATTTGGTTTTAAGGCAGTATTAGAAATTATATCACCTACCCCATTAATTCTTCAGTAAGAAAGCACAGCTCTGGTACTCCCAATATAAGAAGGACATGGAACTGTTGGAGCAAGTCCAGAGCAAGCTGTGGATAAGTGAAGTGGATAAATGAAATGGATGTGGAGATGTGGAGCCAGGCTGGGAGAGCTGAGGCTGCTCAGACTGGAGAGGAGAAGGTTGTGTGGAGACCTCACAGCTCCTTCCAGGGTCTGAGGGGCTGCAGGGAAACCAGAAGGGGACAATTCTTTAGTAACTGGAGTGACAGGACAAGGGGAAATGGCTTCAAACTGAAAAAGAGGAAATTTAATTTAGGGGTAATTTTGCTTGCAGTATTAGGCTAAAAAGAAAAAAAGGCAATATAGAAAGACGCGCTAAACTAACAGCCTGGGTTCCAATAAGCAGTATCTGTCCACTTTGCACTTCTGGAAATGAGATATCTAGAAAGCTAAATTAGCTCCAACGTTGTAATTTTTACACAGTTTTTAATTGTCAGCACAAGAAATGAAAGGCATTAACATACTTTATTTTTCCTGACTGATGAAAACGCAAGCAAATAAAGGAATAATTTCTTTAATGATTTGTTGGAATTAATAATGAATGGGTTTTTCGAGAGGTTTTTTTTTGACATGGCTGTTGTTTTGCAAAGTGCTTTGCTTTCCTCCTCTTTCTACTGTAAGTATGTCATCAATGATGTGATTTTAAAGTACAGAATTTGGAAGAGTGTTAGTAGTCTTTACTAAGAGCATTACTCAGCTGCTAATACTTTTGCCAAATGGATGCTTCTGTGTTGATGCTTTATATGAGTCACTAAAAATAAGAGCAATTAATTTGTCTCTGAAACTATTTCCTATCAATATTTACATATCATTTTTGCTATATAATAAGCAATAAAACTACCCCTGGGTTTCTTTTGTCACCACAGATGGGATGCTAGGATTTGGTCCAGCCAAAGGAGCACAACCCTACCAAAGCTACTGCTTTCTAGCACTTAAAGGAAAACATGTAGATGTCTTTGACAAGGCACATGATGGTTCAGCAACATGTTGTTTTTCTCCTCCATTTGGAGTGAAGAAATATGCTGCTGATCATTTTGGAGGGCTGACTTCTGGGAATCAACTTTTTTCCAGTGAGAGATATAAAAGAAAGATATAGCCTGATGGCTATTTATTCCTCAGGAGATTTCACTTTAAGACCTTCTCTAGAATTTACTAATAACATTTTGATAAATAATTAAGATACTTTGTGTTTTTAAATGCATCATCCTGTATTTGTCCAGTGATGTCAAAAGAGAAGGTCTGAGATAACTTTTAATGACTATAAATATCTGGGTCACTTTTAGAGTACATTTATAACCCAGCTCATTGGTGGAAAGCTGACAGTCTGACCTGCCAACAGATTGTGTTGGAGGAATAAATGGACCCTTGTGCAGAGTTCCATGCTGTGAGGGCACACAGACAGTGTGACACAGCTCATAAATCACAACCCCCACAAGAGGGATTGGCAAGCTCTTACACCTGACTTTTGGTGAC
>VYZR01025926.1:34165-66656 GCA_013400675.1 Oxylabes madagascariensis
TCCTTTATGATCCCTATTGCACATTCCTAAACTCCCTTCTATATAGAAATCTTCAGTACAACTTACCTTGGCTCTCCAATGCATAAACTGTGGTCTTCTCTCATCACCCATTACTTGAAATAAATTGCTTGAAAAATAAAAAATGTATACTGATACAGTTTACTTCCAAATTCTTTAAAGCAGCAACTTCTAAGGGCTAGAAATATGTTAAAGTTGATGTTTATTTAGGAAACAATATTACCTGCAGCATAAGTCATTGTGAGCAAAGTCAGAAAACAAGACTCCAAGCTTGCAGTATATATCCTTGGATCCATAGAAGGAGGCAAAAAAACCTCCCAATTTTTACTTCTGAAAAATAAATATATCTTGTTCAGTACATGTCAAAGTTATACTAATTTACCACTGAGGGGACTTAGAGGCAGTGTTTCCATGTAATAATGCATCCCTGTTCTTCATGCCTCCTGATCAGGTTTCTTTGTATCAGTCACTTTAACTTCTTCTGGTGAAAAAAAGATTTCTTAGCATGTGAAGGCTGAGAATTTGCTTCTAGATCCCAATGCTAACACTAGTGTGCTGGTTTGAAATATGAATCTTATCATTGCATTTCTTTAGTTTCCAGAAATTGTATTTGGAAGTCATGCAGTTGGGATGTTTTGGTCCACATCCTCACCTACTCTTGGTTAATTTTCTGCATGAGGTAGCCTTTGGACAACATTCTCAGGGATGCAAAAAGGGGGGATTGTTGGGGTGTTTGTAGCGCCAGGAGCTGGACTGGACGATTCTGGCGGGTGCCTTCCAGCTCAAAATATTCCAGTAGTACTTTGCTAACACCCAAGGAGGATATAGCTTTTCAATTCTGGGAGCAGCATCCCGACAATGATGTCACTTGGCTTCTCTGAAGGATTCTTTGACAACAGAATAGTCATACAACAATGGTTTGTTTATTGAGCAATAGTGAACCTTATCCAAGCAAGCCTTGGAGAGAAGCACAGTAGAAGCAATAGTTCAAGATTTAAAAGTTAGATGTGCTAGAAGTTGTCTTCAAAAGCATATTTTGATAGCATGCAAAAGGAGAAAAAATAAAAGGCAGATGTGTGAAAGTTCTTTTGTCCTCAAGTGTAGGGGCTGTGTGTGTGCAGGGATAAAGCATTTCCAAATGAGCTAATTATTTTCTTTTTCTCTTCTTGCAGTTAATATTTTGCCTAAATTCATATTTAGGCAGGAATTCTTCTGTCCACATGGTGATAAATAGCAGGTTGTTCAACACACACAGCAACTTTGCCTTAATGAAAACAAACATTAACAAAACCAGGGAAATCTCTCAACTCCTGCAAATATGCTTCTTCCTAGTCAGTCTTCCTTGTCTATAAAATGCACCCATGTGTTAGAGAAGGCTCATAAAGTGAGAGGTGGAAGATCAATAATAATGTATTTTAGCTGCAGAATTCAGTGCAGTGATTGTCGTGCACAGTTTTTATCTGAGACCATTAAGCCCTGCCATTATCTGTGCTGATGCTAGAGCAATCAGACCACTGTATTTCACCAGGACCACTTATGAAATCTGTCATATTACTCAGCTGCTGCAAAGATGCCTCAGGTTTTCCCCTTGCAGGAACAAACTCTTAATGTGTAGGGCTTTGAAGCTGTTTTTTAATGTCTTGATTCTCTGAGATGGTTCATAACACATAATAACAGCAATGCATGTAATAGTCAAAGTGGAAATGGATTGGTATTAGGCAACCCTCTGAATTGCTTGCAGGATGAGTCCAAAGCACATCAGTTTGTAGGGATATTCTCTTCACAGCACTTGCTTGGAGTTTTTATTTGTAGTTCTTGAAGACAGTGCCAGAGATAAGTGGCAATGAGCTACTCACAGGTAAAACATAATAATAATAAAAGTTGAACTATGCATTATGTAAGCCACACATGGCACAGTACGTTAGCTTTTGTACTTTGATGCTGGAAGGTGACTTGTCCCACTCTAATCCACTTGGAGTTGATATTAATATGGCTTCTGCAAGTTAGGGTCAGAAATATCCGTTTGAAAGCAAATTTTACTGACACACATCTCAGCACTGACAAGGGGGCTTAAGATGGAAATTCATGTCAGATGCCCACCAAAGGGTTAAGAAATGGAGCCTTTCTGAATATTATGAAATTAAACCATCTGCTCTGCTTAGAAGTCCATGCAAGATGCTTTGCTATCTAAAACCACCATCTGTTGGAAGCGTGCTGTATGTATAGAGTGAAATCCAGGGGTTAGGGGAACAGTAGCTGCTCTTTCAGCCCTTAGATCTATAACATTTGATAAGATACAACATGGATTATGGAGTGGAGAAGGGTCTTTCCTACACACTTGCCTGGGCTTTGCAACAGAGAGAAGTAAATTTCACTCAGAGTGAAAGGATTCAATAAATCCTGCCTTGATGAATCCTTGCCTAAAATAGGGCCTAAGTCAGTTCACTCAAATCATCCTTCCTAGTGTTCAGCATTTCTCATCCTCGAAGGTGGGAAAGGTTATTTGTCTCTTGTGGCACTCCCTTTGCATTTCTTTCCCCCTCTGTTTGTGACCAGGCTGTTGCTTCCCTTGCTCTCAGTCTCACGTTGGTCCCTGTTTGTTGTCCCTGGGAAGTGAGGATCTGTGAGAGATGCACCATCTGGAAGTGCCAGAGGGTTGTTTTCCCCTGTAGCATGTCTTGCTGAAGCTTCTGCCACTCAATGTTTCCAGATGACAAGTGCCTCGCAAATGGAGCCCTTCTGCTCCTAAGGCATAAGGAAAGAGGAAATCCTCCCCAAGTCCCACCCATGCTCCAGCACTTCCTTCTGGCAGTAATTTTGGGAAGTAGAACAGCTGCATACTTAGGAATTCTGACTCCTACTTGAGTGGCTGATGAAAAGAGATCCCATTCTGTTTAGCTTTTGGTGGAAAATGAATATCCTACTATCCTTGTCTAGGGAAAGAGGAGGAAAAGAGCTGTTGGATCTGTCTCTAAAATCAGTTTCTAGGAGCCATAAATGGAGGAAACAAAACCATCAATTTTTATTCCTGACAAAAGAAAATCTCTAGTCCAGTTGTAATTATTACTAATCAGTTCTGTATTGTTTTTTGCATTTTTCTGAGGAAAATGTCAGTTGAACATATCTCTAAAATGGACTAATCACTTGGGCTTTTTTTCTGCTTATATTAAATGTAAACTCAGTTTGTTTGGCAGGGAACTGGCAGGTGGAATTGAACTTGTTCTGGGCATTACCCTATGGCCATTGGGTGATCAGTAATGAAAACAGGACAAAATATTCTCATTCTTGCCTACCTAAAGTTTGTCCAAATACGAGCACTTCCTTGAGAAAGCAGTGCATAATCATGATCTACATTAAGGGTTATGAGAATATGGATGAGGGAGACAACGGAAAAGGCTTTATTAAAATTCTTCATCATGGGGGAATGTTATGCCCAGTTGCTTTTATCAAAACAGCATAATCAGTACACACATCTGAGTAAATAGGGACTGTGAAGAGAGGGAATCTTCATTGTGGTGTATTAATTCTCAAGCTTAGTATAAATTAAATGTTTATTTCAATTTATTAATATTTTAATATAAAATATAAATACCTATATTTCAAGCATAAGGGGAAAGCAACACTGCAGTATGATAGAGCTGGATCAACTTTTTAGTTCAGGTATTGGTGTTTCATTCAGTGTTGTAAATAACTAATTTTTTTGAGATTAAAAAACTGGTGAGACAACCCTTGTCCCCATTTTCCATACAGCATATAAAAAAATCCTTTTGATGACATTTGGTTGGCTAATGTGGCTTGGAGCTAGATGTTTGCACAATGCAAGATCAGCAGTGAGTCATAAATCAGCAGCAACAGTAGGTATGGAAGTTAAGGGTTGTTATTTGACTCCATTTTAATGTATTTTTACATACAGAAAGATTGTCTCTTTACTGCTTTATTTGTTTTTAGTCCACTTAATACTTATTAGTCATTCTTTTTGTCCTGAACAAAAAGGAATTGAACAAATTTCACAGAGGTTTCAGAGGGAACAGCCGCAATGACCTCAGAATGTGGGTTCATCTGGAATTTTAAATACAGCATTGTACAAGCTGATATTTTTAGTAGGTTGTGCAGTATGAATGTACTGAAGAAAAAAATGAATATCATGGAAAGTGTTAATTTGGGGGGAAATAGGATCTTGGCAAGAGGTTTGTATCAGTACAGACAATTAATTTAGACAGATCAATGTACTTTGAAATCCAAAACTAAAAATGGAATAAATAAGGACATCATTCTAATTAGGGTGGTTATTAACTTGTAGAACTGAACATGAGAAGTTCACTCCAGATGATATTTCAGCATGTTTAATTACAATCTAATTAAATTTTCTTAAAGTTATAATAAACTTGAATTAAATGAAACCTGGAGGTTTTAAAAGAAACCCAGAGCTTAAATCAATGCACGAATATACTGAAACAGCTTAGAATTTTGGGGTTAAATGAATATATAACACAGCCAAGGTCAAACAATGACTATTTTTAGTGTGTGCAGTGAAATTGCAGTGTTCTTGTGGTGTACTTGCAGTATCATTTCCAAAGCTCCCACCTACAATCACAAGGGGGATGATGTGGTTGTTAATGACAGGGATGTGTCCTGGGTAGGAACAGTCTCACTAAAAACCCCTCTGCAAACCTGGGGCTGCTTCATTAGCAAAGGCAGCTTGTCCGGATCATTTCCCTTCCTTTTACCCTGAGGAAAGCTGTCTGCCATGCAAGCAGTTGAACTAAATACACATTGCACATAACTGAGAGCTTTCAGGTGAAATAATGTTTGTAATTTAAAAGAGAGACAAATTTTGAAATTATTGTAGTGGTTTCACGTTTGCCAAATCCTGTTTGCCAAATTTAGTGTAGTGGTTTGAGTGTCTTTACTGTTGTGAGATGGAATTAGGAGGGAAAAGGCAAAACAGGCCCAGCTTTAAAGTTTAAACAGATAGATTTATTAACACACACTAAAATAATGAAAAAAAAAAAGGAAAAAAATTTGAAACTTCAAAATCCTTCTTCTTCCCTTACCAACTGTTCACTTTCCTACAGCTAACATAGAGAGANGATGCGGCTGTAACTTAGGATGTAGGATTGTCAAGGTTGTGCTGGGGAAGGAAGCTGAAAAGGTTGGAGGTCTGAGTGTCAGGGCCGTCAGGAATCACAAAATGCTTATAAATCCCTTCTGCCCACCCCAGGATCTCATGGGGTGTGCCCAGCCTGGGCTCGGGCTGGCCCCAGGGACCCGCAGGGGATGGGGTGGGGAACATCTCCCCTGGCCCTGGCTGGCTTGGGGTAGGCTTTAAAAGTTCGCTAGCTGTTGAGCTGCAGCCTGCTCCTGTTTTTCCCCCACCCATGGGGTGGGGGGGGAAGGGGCCCGCTGGCCGGGCTCCCCCGCTGGCAGCAGCTCCCATGACACGGCCAGGCTGGCTCCGCCCACCCCGAGGGACACGGGGGCCTGGCTCGGAGCCCGCCGCTGCCCAGGGTGTTACCTGTTTTCCTAACCGGAAGGTAAAGGGCAGTTCCTTGGGAGCCTCCGATATTTACGCCCTGGAAGTTCACATAGACGTATCTCTGTAACTTCCTGAAAACTCGCTTCCTGGTCAAACCACCACAATTATTTTTATGATTTGTTTGAAAATTTTCAAGAAAACTAAAACTCCAAGGTCTTACTGCAGCGAAAAAAATCAAAGTAATATTTTTTACTTTTTAAAAAAAAATATTAGAATATTTACCAATTTTGTTGTAGCACAGCTACCTGTGATTTTTTTTGTGAACAAATACACTTAATGCCAAAAATATTCTAAAAAGCTGTGGGGTCGTGGTCATCTTACTCCTTATAGATTCTCCCACCTGCGAAAAAATTTACCCCCAAAATGATGAATTTCTTCCCCATTCTTTGCTGCCCGGGTGTCTGATGATAATTTTTCTGTAGGCCATGGAAGTATTGTTTTTTGTGAAGAGGTGCACGCCAAAGACAAAAGCCGATGAAGCAAATGTTAGAATTAAAGCTTTGGAAGTACTGCTGCATTTTTTCAAATCAGGAGAAAAGGAATAAGGATAGGCATAGCTGGGCTCCCCTTCTGTGAGTTTTATCACAAACCGAAGTATTTTCCTTCTGTGGATTAAGCTCCCAATTTCAGTTGTGTGGCTCTGCCTCATGGCAGTTTAATACATTATGGACATGCAGGTTCTTGCAAATATGTGAGAGATGCAAAAAAAGCAAATACTTTCAGTAAAAGTTCATTCATAATTCTGGAGAGCTAAGCAGGGACTGCTTAAATTAGCAGCAAAGTTATTAGGAAAAAAATTTAGAGGGAAAAAGGCTACCCAAGGTGTCAGAATGGATCTCAGGAGAGTCCATCTGATTGTGTGATTTTGGCCCAGTTTTCCGAAAGTCACAGAACCAGTGCTCTGGGCTGGGTAGCAAGGTGAGGATTGTCATAGGTTGGATTTCATGGGCTTGGAGGGGTTTTCCAACCTTAATAATTCTGTGATTTTGTTAAAAAATATGCCATTTGAAGAAGTTCATCACCATTATAGCATTTTTTCTCCTTGTGGATTAGGTTGTGCTGCTGTTGGTGGTTTTGCAATGCAGCTTCCTACTCCTGGATTTCTGTGCTGTTGATATCCACAGTGCAACTGATAAACACACACAAAAGGAGCATATGATTGTATATTTCAGCATTGTTAGGGAATGCCTGATTCCATGCAATCAAAACACTGACTGCTCTTGAAAGTGGGTAATGGCTGGCTGTGGGTTTGGGGAGCTGTGTTTGTTTTTTCCTCCTGACAAACCCATAAAACTCACTTGAGTCAGTGTCTCAGGCTCTCCATTGATCACCTACCCAGGGAAAACAGTCTTGTTCATCCTGAGTTGGTTCTTGCTAAAATGATGAGCACTTAGTGGGTTGGGACGGTTGTTTGCCCTTTCCTGCTCCCTGCAGAAGGGGAATTATCTGGAGTTGTGGTGAGGAGCAGAGAGCATCATCCATTCCACCAGCACTCTCCTCAGCCACAGGCAGGTCCATGATCTATGCAGGTTGCTGGCAACTCCTAATAACTCCTTTCACAGCAGTATTCGCTGAACTCTTAACAGAATCGCAATGTCATGGAGAATTCGATTTTGAGGCGAAATCACTTTATTTGTCTAACTTTAGCATTTTTTCTGCTTTCAGAGTTCGTGGTTTTTTGCCCCCTTCCATGATTTGCTGCACTCTGGTAAATCCCCAGTGGAGAAATTCCTACTGGTAATTGATGGAACACCGGGGATTATGGATCTGCATCAATGAGATTATGGAATGTAAACCTCAGTAACAAGAAGAAGCCATGTACATAGCAGATAAAACTCTAATTTTTGCTATTTACCTGTGTATTTTTAAAACTTTAAGGCAGAAAAGAGCTCCAAACAGGAACCTAAAGGGAAAACAAAACAAAACAAAAAAAACCCCAAACCAAAATAGCCAGGGGTTTTTTTCTGATCACTTACAGCTCTTTTACTCTGAGAGGTTGTCTTGCCTTTGTCCTTCAGTCAGCTGAGATGGCCACTGAACTAGTAATTGCTGCTACTATCTGTTAAGGCATATCTCATAAAAAAGGTCCTGGACATCATTCCAAATGAATTGGATTTAACCAGCAGGACAGAAAGATTTTGACAGTGTTGCTCTAACAGATCTGTCCTTTGCAGAGGACTATCTCTTCTTGCAGATTTATACCGTGCTGCACAGAATACACTGACATAGAAAACACTGACATCTTGTAGCCTGTTCTGTGCTGCTGCTTTGGATCTGCCACATTGCTGTGATATGTTGTTGATTGTAGATTTAAATGGTGCAGGGACTAAAATTTGTCCAGCAGGGAGAGGCAGAGCATCATCCATTAAACAAGGTGTTATCCTTAGGCATCTTCCTAAAATTAAAGGGGGAAGGAGAAAAATCCCTACAAATTTGGCTAATGGTCTGAACTGACTTGTGGAAAGCAGCTGACAGCATAAAGCTGGTAATTGGTGGTTAACAAACTTAAAATACAGGTAAAAGTACATTCAGAAGTTTTAGGAGCTAAAGGGAAAATATGTGGAGAAAGACATAACATAACCCCAAATTCCAGTTACTGGGGCTGTGTCCATCACTGTGAGGGAAAGTGCAATACTGACACCTTCAATATTTCACAAAAAATTTATTTTTTCTTAGAAATTTATAATAATTGGAGAGATAATACACTACAGATAACACAGATAATGATACTGTTGCCCCAAGAACAGTGCATGTTTAGAAGTATCTTTCTCTTTCCCTTCATAAAATTTCAGATTTAATATGAAGACTAAAAACCCAAACAAATCTCCCAGAGTTCTGAATTCCTTCTTCAAATATCTTTAATACATACGGCTCATGCATTTTCCCATCTCTGCCAAGCAAAGTAGCACTTCACATAGATAGAACGACGCAAAGAAAAATTATTGGATTGAATTGATCTTATTGCTACCTTGTTTAATTCGTATTCTGCTCAGTCTAGTTCCATCAGAGAGTCAACCCAGTGGTTATCAAATGCAATACCTGTCACAAGACTAATTGTTCATTCACTTAAGATTGGAATTGTTCTGTTTGTTCTTACTGAATATATTTGGAATTTGAATAACTTATGCAAAATATTGTTGTCTTAAAACCATTTGGATTATTGAAAATGGTTTGAACAAATATCTGAGGTTGTTTATTTGTGAGATTTTTACATTTAGCCTGTAACATTTGTCTCTTGCACAATCCACTCATCTCTTTCCTATGTAATCTATTTTTTAATTACATATTTCCACTAACATAAAAAGTTTATTTTGATTTATAAGAGGAATTTGATGAATTTATAGAAAATGCATATAGATAATCAACCACCTGTGAAACTAAAATTTATTCCCACTTGTGCATGCAGATTAAAATGCTGTGTTCAGACAGATGTGCCCTTGGTGATCAATCTGAGTAGTTTAAGAAATTAAATTGCAACAAATCTTTGTTTCCATCTTCCCATCACTCACAAGTTGTCTTTTCTTGTCACATCAAAATGAAATAGATTAGTGCAAAGCCACTCCCAAATAACTGTGTTGGAGTGGAAATGCTCAAGTGATTTAAAAAGTGTCATTATTTTTGTATGTTTTTTATTAGGGAAGAGGAAAGAAATCAGCTTACAGCTAATAAAGCTTCCAAGAGGTATATGTCTAATAGGAATGGAATATTCTGTTTGTATTGCAACACTGTTATGAAGAAATAAATTTGCAGGTACATTTTTTCAGCCTTGTGCCAAAAAAAGGGAAGAGTACAAAAAGTAAGTCAAGATGGACAATTTATGCTGACTTCACCATTCCAACAAGAACCTGTAGTTCAAATCCCATTTACAGTGAAATGTAAAAAGATAAAAATCTGTATTTCTTCATGACTTTGACTTGCTAAAGAGAGGGGGGAATGTATAAAGCACAGACTGACAGTATTTAGTGACTCAAATCATATACTTTGTTTCACTTTTCAGCTAAACAGAGATAAGCAGATTTATTAACTGTTACAACCTTAAGTTTTCATTCGTGTTGAGCAGCCTCACAGTGTATAAAGCCGCTCTGCAGGCAGCTCCACCAGGATCCTGAGGGTTGATATCTCTGGTCACCTTACACATGAGGAAGAGCAGAAACAGATGACTTTTGTGGGATCACCTGCTCGTCTCTGGCTTCAGGGATCTTGGTGTTGGCCAGGCTATTTTCACTTTGGATGTTTCTCTCTGTCCAGGGTTATCAGGGGAAAAAGGCTGAGGGTGCCAAGCTGAGGTGACAGCTAAAATCAGTCAAGTTCAGGGGCTGTTGTTTCATGTCCTTAATCTTGGTTTGGAATTAGGCAGTATGTGCACCATGTCAGAGATTAGAAATCTGAGTGCAGTGTAATAGCACCAGCAGCACGCCTTTCTCCTTTTTTGCATTCCCTGGCCAACATCCAGTTCCTCTTTCTAGCTCCAAAAGCCAGGTTTCCCAGCTGGAAAGGAGATCTTAAGGACATTAATTGAAATGCATTCCAAGCTTGTGATTTCACATCTTGAGACAATGTGTGCTGAAGCTAAATGAAATTAGAAGGGAATTAAACAGCAAATTTTGTAACTGTGGTCTCATTCAGGCAGAAGAAAAATGCTGAAACAATTTGGAAAAACACCCTTGCACTGGTGAGGAGAGCATACCTGACTTCAGATGTAAATGACCTGTTTCTTCCAGTTCACAGTTCATGGTTTGCAAACAAAAACATTTATTGGCTTTGCTTTGCTTTTAAGAGGACAAACAGGAATGTGCAATTCTAGGTATTATTTATTTGCCTAATTGGAGTTCCCCACTCTTCTGCTAATTTGGGCATGCATTCCTGGTTGTATTAGTAATTCCTAGATTGGCACAATTTGACTGGAACACACAGATCCTTTAGGATTTACAAGCAGAAAGCAAGTGTGCTGCATATTTTGAAATAGAGCTCCCAGCATCACAGAGAATAAACTGGATTCTGAAAACATATGTTTGTAGTTCCCTGAACTGGAAGAGATTAAATAGGACAGATCTCTGTCAGATTCTACTGATATCAGCCAATATTAAATTTTGTTTGAATTTTTAGTTCATCTGCCTTTACTTTTGAAGACATTAGATTGGGAGGCACATCTAGAAAATGAACAGCATTCTGTATGAAGGACCTAAAACATAATGACGTGCGTTTCTTTTAAACAGACATTAAAAATTATACTTTCTTCTTTTTACTGTACATACAGTTACCAAGGAAGCATTTACCTATTTTTTAGACATATTTGAAGCTGATTCTGTTGAGTGACTCTTGCATCTTTGTGTATGATAGACCACCCAGATGATATCAATGCTTTTCATGTCAGTCTCTGCACAGCAAATCCATTTCTTCCTGGATCTAAATTTCAGCCAATTTTTAAGACTCTGGGATAAAAATCCTCCCCTATATCATATTTTGATGCCAAAAGCATAACTCATAAAATGCCCATTTATCCCGCTGTGTAAGTGTTACAGTAGGGATTGTCTGTTTATTATATCAGGAAAATTCCATAGGTGTTGGATTTTGCCCTTTTCCTGACCCAGAGATGGGGCAACTGAGAGGCATTTTAAAAACTTTTATTCCATTTTCAGTCTCATGTGAAGGGTGAGACAATACATGTAACATGAGATGTTACAATTCATGCCATCACAATCAGAAGCTAACTATTTCCTAATTACAATACATTATAAGCATTTCTTGGCCTATCAGCTTTTGCCACACAATGCTGTTAATGCCTTAAAGGCAATTATCTAAAATTACCCCTCATGGGTCTTATTACAATGCATCTTTCATAGTTTTATTTCTCTAAAGTATCTAGTCTATTTGCAAGGCCATCCTTTGAAATTTGTTTCTAGTTCCATTTCTCTCTCAAATATGTCCGTCCTATTCTATGACATTTCTAAATCAGCATTTCTTATTTCAAGGTTTGCATACAGATGCACATTATGTGAGCCTTCTGTCAGGCTTTGAGAATTCTCTACAAATCCATTTCTCACATTTCCTCCTCTCTCTTGAACGGAAAAGACTTCTTTGATGGCCTTGTTCGTCGTTCGTTGTGCACAGTGAAATACACAAGGTACTATCACTAATATTATCACTATAACAATCAATATAAACCTATTTTGCAAAGCTTCTTTAGCTAATGTGCAAAGCTCTATCTTTTAAACAAGTCATTCAACTATGATCTGTCGTCTGCTTTAATTTGATTTGCTAAATCTCATAGTTTCTGAAGTTGTTTGTGGATAGATTCTGAATGGTTAGACAAACTTATACAACAGAAACATGAGGAAGATAAGTCTGATTTTTGCCTCATTTAGATAAGTTGTACACCAGTTTAATTAGAATTTAAATTCATTAGAGAAAGTGGAATTATCAGGAAACCTGTGATGTTTCAGGTTCTGTCATCCCCCTAAGCTTGGGGTTTTTTTGAGTAAACCAGGACAGCTGTACTGATCACATCACCATCATCCAAACATTTGTAGATTTCAACAGTTTAAGAGGATTTTTCACTCTTGTAGAAACACAAAATAGTAAAAATTGGGAATATTGGCAACAAAGACAAGGTGATTAGGTCAGTTCCTTTATTAAGTACTATAATTTGTAACTCTGGCAGGTGTTTATTTCACAAAATTGCGTATTTTTTAGCAACTTTCATTTGCCTTTTTTTTTTTTTTTAAGATACAACACCTTCACAGATGAACAATTTTGCCAATATTCAGTTTACTGACACTGATGATTTTCCCCTAATGTAAACTTTTATTCTTCCTTATTGTAATTTAGGAGCATTGCAACTTTTCTGAAACTCAAAACTCAAGTGTTTTTTTGGGTTTTTTAGCTATCTCAGAATTTAGGTTTTTTAAATGTCTGATTTTCAGTATTTGCTTCTCTCCATTAACAGGGCTATTATTTCAGTCCTTTCTTAGGATTAACAAATTGTTATTTTCTAGATCTTCAACCACTCTGTCTCCTTTAGATCCATTCCAACGGATTAACTTGTCTTTTCACAGCATGGTGAGAGTGGTGAAGAAACTAAAAGGATTATTTCAATTGACTTGCAACAAATCTCACTGATCTAGTAGGATATTAACCTGTTAAAAAAGAAAAAAAAGGATAATGCTGATTTTCATTTAACTTGTGGATTGCTGTAAGCCCACTTGTTATTCATACTGTTTAACCAGTTGTTCGTGGTGTTCTGTGTAACAGATTATTTCTACCAAAATGTGATCCCTCACAATTTTCTGTTTTATATTATACCTTGCTGGTTTATGTCCATTCCTTCAGTTTATCAGGGTCACCTTGCCCTCTGGAATGGCTGATATCCTATATCATGTTACCATGTTTTAGGAAAGAATGTATTTTTTATATACATACTTGTTCAAAAACTCTACATATCCTTCATTCCAGGGTTTCTTGGTGCTCTTGGAAATGTGTCCACTCCATGAAGCTGTTCACTGGGGAGGTATTTCACATTTGACAAGCGCTCCTGCAGTTTTGCCATCCCCTCTTGATGTGTAGGGGGTGTTTTGCACAGTGGATTCTGAAATAGAGCTTCCAGTGGTTTGTAGTGTTTCTTTACTGACCCATTTTGCCTCTTCTGTATTCCTGAAAGTACTCAAAAATTTTCACTGCTTCTTTTTCAGCCTGAACACAGATTCCTGGGCATCATTCAGCCTTTAAATATACCACTGGTTTATCATCTTGGAGAAGCATAATTCCTAAAGTGTTTTATGATTAATCAACAAAGTCCTAAGCTTCCTTTTTAATGTCCCTACTGTCAGGTCCTAAAAACTTTCTGGGAAATTATGGGGAATGAAACAGAGAGTATAATGGAACTGATAAAGGAACCTGATATCTTAGGCCAGATCGAGCAGAAACTGTGGGAGAGACAGATACAGATAAAGGCTTCCTAGGGTAGAAGTGACGAAGAAACATATTATGAAATTTTGTAATGATTATCAAGTAACTGATGTCATAAAGAATGTATAACCAGTGAGAAATTGTCACCAAAACTAGAACCCTATGTAAGTGCTATACAAGAAAAACCCTATATAAACACCTTGTATGCTCAATAACTTTGGCTTCTGATCAGAAATTGGAATGTTCCCATCTCTCAGTCGCTGATAGGAAATGTGCCAGTGCTAGTATATTTTCCATAAACCCTCCCAAACCTAAACTGATGTTTTGCTTCCAACAAACCAGAGTGTGTTACTACATGTGTAAATATAGCTATAAAATTTTTGTAGGAATCCTTTTAACAATTCTTTCCTCACTATTTCAAACCCTTTTAGCTTTCATTAGTTTTTCCCAATTAATATTTTCATTATGAACTCATATTCAGCTGTCCCTTCTGAACCTGTGATTGCGTTGACTTTGAAATTAGACAATGTTTAATTAGACAGCTGAACATGTTCCCATCATGACAGCAAATTATTAAAGAAATACTGCTNAGTTTCTCAGGCCAGTTTCTCAGGCCTTTCTCAGTGTGAGAAAGTTATGTGGCTTAGTTTCACACAGACACTGTGCTGCTGCCTGCCAGATCTTCTCGCATTCAGCATCCACAAGACGTGTTGCTTTTAAAATTAGCTGTTGAAAATGCTAATGAGGACTGTAAAAAACTGCTTAAGTCCTTGCCTAAGGAGGTACTTGCCTTGCTGGAAACTATAGAGGCATGTAACACCGGAAGCCTCAGCCCAGCCACCACAAGCAGCCTTTGCCAGATCACAAGCAGCCTTCGTTGGACCGTCACTGATTTACAACCCGCCACACCAAGGGAGTGCAGGACTGGACCTGGCAACCTCCAACACAGTAATGTTATTTGATTCACCTGTTCATTTGCTTCCTACAGGAGTTTTTGGAGCACCAGGGCAGGGTATGCATACATTGCTTTTAGGTCAGTCGTCCACCTCCTTGATGGGGTTTTTCTCCCTGGGGTAATTGACTCTGACTCTGACAATGAGATTATGATAATAGCCTGGACACCTCGACCACCTTGCACCGTACCCCAAGGGACTTGAATAACTCAATTGATTTTACTTCCCCAAACCATGATGTCTTGGGTTGCAATGCAAGATGTAATCAAAAAGCATGTATTCTAGTCCCAATCTGTTGAAACCGGTTGAAGAGGTTTCTTTTTTCTTTAGCTCACAACTTGGGAGGGTAGGGGGCTGGTGTCTTTCTGTTAGTGGGCCAACTGTTACAACCAGGTGGGGCAGTGTTCCTTAGCTCTTCCATGACCCATCCTCCCTCCAGGGGCATATCTTCTGTTAATGGGCCATTAAGGCTAAATGCATAACTGATAACATTACATCATCCCATTGTGTGATGCTCCACCCAGTGGGAGGAGCCAGGAATTTCTGCCTGGATAAAAACTCAACAGTCAGAAACACCAGACAGTCTGCTTTTCCACTGGAATTCCCAGAGGAATACCAGACCCATCTCACCACTGCTGGACCCTTCTACAGGATCCTCTCCAACAGAGACACGTCTGTTACTCCAGGAGGACTTATGTAGACTACTCCCAGTACCCTGACCAGGGTGTCAGGTCATATTCTGACTTTGTCAGTGCTTCTAGGACTTTGTTTTTTTTGTTTGTACTACTACATTTGTATTTTTTTCCTAGTAAAGAACTCTTATTCCTATCCCCATATCTTTGCCTGAGAGCCCACTTAATTTTCAAGATTTTAATAATTTGGAGGGAGGGGGATTTGAATGCTCCATTCCAAGGGAGGCCCTGCCTTCCATAGCAGACACCTGTCTTTCAAACCATGACACATGAGCATATCCTTCATAGGTGTAACACAACAAGGGGGGTTTGGGTCTACTGGGACACCTCAAGTATGCTGGGTATTATAACCTCTATCAGAAAAATGCCCCACATACCTGCGTTCCCTGACATTAAAAGGAAAAGAGATAACACTTGTCGGCCTCATTGACACAGGGACTGACATTATGGTTATCTCTCCCAAGCCAAATGGCTCCCACAATGCTCCCTCGCTAAAGTGCCTCAGGCACTGTCAGGCATTGGAGGAAGCAGCTGCAGCTATTAAAGCAGACACTTGATACAGATCAAAGGCCCTGAGGGACACCTCATCTCAGTCAAACTGTTTGTATTACCAGTGACAATGGTGCTATGGGGGAGGGATGTTCTGTCCCAGTGGGGCTTTAGAATTCAAATGGATTTTTAGTGGGGATCATTGAGGCATGACCCTTTAACCTGGAAAGCAGAAAAAACAGTTTGGGTGGATCAATGGCTACCTCTTAAGTTCAACAAGGGGCGGGGGGTAGGCAGAGATGGCACCCCTGCTGAGAGACTGCAGAAAGTCTTTTATGTTTTCAACTGTTTGAATTTTCTTTGATGGACGCCTTGTCTCTCCCTGGCATCCCTTGAGCCTCGAGTTAGAACTTCTGGGCTCAGTGAAAATGGATCTTTGTATAAGGTCTAATTATTCTGGGAAAAATCAGTCTACAACTTAGTGGACGGATAAGAAATTTAGGTAAAATAAGCTTATACATATTAGGCATTATATTATGTATTGTTATGGTTATTCCTTGTATTTTACAGTGTGTGAAAAATTTAATAGACAAATCATTTAAGCATATATTTTTGGTTGAACAGGAAGGGAGGGGTATGGGGAATGAAACAGAGAGTATAATGGAACTGATAAAGGAGCTCTTAGCCTGATATCTTAGTCCAGATCGAGCAGAAACTGTGGGAGAGACAGACACAGATTAAGGCTCCCTGGGGTAGGGAAACATGTTGTGAAAAGAAACAAGTTGTGAAACTTTGTCATGATTACTCTTAGCCTGATATCTTAGTCCAGATCGAGCAGAAACTGTGGGAGAGACAGACACAGATTAAGGCTCCCTGGGGTAGGGAAACATGTTGTGAAAAGAAACAAGTTGTGAAACTTTGTCATGATTACCAAGTAACTGATGTCATAAAGAATGTATAACCAATGAGAAATTGTCACTAAAACTAGAACCCTATGTAAATGCTATACAAGAAAAACCCTATATAAACACCTTGCATGCTCAATAACTTTGGCTTCTGATCAGAAATTGGAATGTTCCCATCTCTCAGTCGCTGATAGGAAATGTGCCAGTGCTAGTATATTTTCCATAAACCCTCCCAAACCTAAACTGATGTTTTGCTTCCAACAAACCAGAGTGTGTTACTACATGTGTAAATATAGCTATAAAATTTTTGTAGGAATCCTTTTAACAATTCTTTCCTCACTATTTCAAACCCTTTTAGCTTTCATTAGTTTTTCCCAATTAATATTTTCATTATGAACTCATATTCAGCTGTCCCTTCTGAACCTGTGATTGCGTTGACTTTGAAATTAGACAATGTTTAATTAGACAGCTGAACATGTTCCCATCATGACAGCAAATTATTAAAGAAATACTGCTTTTACTGCTGTGTTCCAAAGATCACAGAATCATGGATTAGGTTGGATTGGAAGGGACCTTAAAGCTCATCCCAGTCTCCCACCTGCCATGGGCAGGGACAACTTCCACTATCCCAGGCTGCTCCAAGCCCCATCCAGCTGGCCTTGGGCACTGCCAGGGATCCAGGGGCAGCCACAGCTTCTCTGGGCACCCTGTGCCAGGGCCTGCCCACCCTGCCAGGGAACAATTCCTTCCCAATATCCCATCTAACCATTCTAATGGCACTGGGAGCCATTCCCTGTGTCCTGGCACTGTAGTTCCTGAGGAATTGTCCCTCTCTGGTTTCCCTGCAGCCCCTCAGACCGGGAAGGATCTCTGAGGTCTCCACACAAGCTTCTCCTCTCCAGGCTGAGCAGCCCCAGCTCTACCAGCCTGGCTCCACAGGGGATGTGCTCCAGTCCCCTCAGCGTGTCTGAGGCCTTGCGTAGATTTGCTCCAACTGTTCCATGTCCTTCTTATGCTGGGGGCACCAGAATTGTTCCCAGCATTCCAGGTGAGGTCTTACAAGACTCAGTATAGAGACAATTCCAAACAGTATTTTACCAAAAAGGAGATGAATGTGCATATGTTCCTCTATTTCTTACCACAAAAAGGTGATACTTGAAAGGCAGCCAAGCATCTTAGACATTAACAGAAATACTTGATTTGCAATGAAAATGAGGACATTTTCTTGTTTTAAAATCCATCTTTTTTATCCATTTCTTCTAAAATGTAGGTAAATATATTTTAAGAATAGAGGGAGCAGAATATAATATTTTCAACTATGATTTTCAGTATTTTGATTATTTTATAAACCAGAAACTTTATTCCAAATTTTATCTTGAGATCTACAGTGTGATAGACCTGCCTGACCAATGGATATTTACTGATGAATGGCGGGACTGATCCTTATTTGTGTCATTCTTAATTCTTATTCTCTACTGTTACATTGTCACTGATTTCTTTTTAGAGCATTTAAGGACTGAGTTGATTTGTAAGGCATGGACATAATTGTGCTCAAGGAGGCTGGAGATTCACTCCCTTAGTTCAGTGATCTGTGCAGGTCATACCCTGTTAATGCAGAAGGACCAAGGACACTGATTTTGCAGATTATTAACTCTTTGTATATATGGCAAGGATGGATAGCTGGGAGTTGATCCACAGTGGAGGAGCTGGCAGCATGGTAGGAATGAGTCCTGGGTGGGCAATTATTTTGGCACTGCCTCAGTTTTAGAAATCTCCATGAAAATATATTTCTCATGTTTTAGGCTGCTTTAGATATGTTTGTATAATACTGCTCTATTTAAAGAAAGTCTGTGGGTCTAAAAGCAGTGGTTAGAAAAGAATAAAGAAAGAAAATGCATCTCTCATGGGTGGAAAAGGGCAGGGCAAGGCAGGCAGGGCCACTAAAGGCCAGGCAAGTTAGGGAGAAGTAGGCAAAGCAACCAAGGCATTGGAGGTTTAGGCAAGGCAAGGCACAGAAGCAGTAGAGAAGGAAAGGCAAAGCTTGAAAAGGAAATTGCTCTTTTCCAAGCTTTCATAATTTTCTTTAAAAATATATGATAGCAATCTCTTGCTACTTCAAGTTTTCTGCCTCCTTTTTTCCGTTTGTTTTTCTGTATTCTACAAATCTTCTATTGAGGCTTCATTTATTTGATGACACAAATGCTGCAGTCATTGCAAATTCAAATCCTTCAGTGCCAGCTCAGTGGTGTTCAGTCTGAACTTCTTGCACTGGAGGATGCAGAAAACTGATAATTGTCTTCTGTTCCTACTGATTCATAAAGGATTAAAACTCTCTAAGTCAATGATAATGATCAAAATACTTCTGATACACAGGTCAGTTTTTTTTAATGTTGTATGAGACTTAAACAGGTGAGAAAGAGTTGTCTTGAATCAGCTTGAAAAGCATTTTATAAGGGATGTTCATGTCATGGTAGCTTTGTTATGCTGTCTGTGTAGTGACTTCTGCTTGTTATTGTACTCAAAAACAAAGACCCTTGACAGAAATATTTCCTAAAGAAATCTGTGAAAACAGGTTAAAACAATACAGTCAACTCCTGTTTTGGAGCGGATTCCAGAATCTGCTCAGTCTTGATTATAATTTCCCTTAAATATTTTAAAATTGGGCAATTAAACCCAAGGTGCTACAGAGCTCCGACAGGATTGCAAATAAATACTTGCTTGTGCTTCAGGATTTCGAAACATGTTTTTGAGAACTGAGACTGTGTCAGGACAGAAGAAGACTGTAAAGGACTGGGTTATAAACTCTCCTCTTGTATTCTGATTTACTATAATGAGAGTTTTCAGTCCTACATTGTCACATTTTGTTAAGCATAATATTATAACCAATTTACAAAAATCAAAACAGTTTTGCAGTTAAACCAAACAATAGGAACAGGCAATTTTGGTAATAAAGCTGTGTAATACAGAAGATATAATCTCTTGATTGTATAGGAAATGGATTGAAATATACCTTGTGGATATGTACATGAGATCTCAGGAAGATTGACATAAATGGATGAGTTTATTTTTTTAAATTAGAGGCCTTGTGAAAAAAACCCAAAGAATGTAGTTTTAAACTGAATTGTTCTACTTATAATTCTCTGTCTTCTTTTAACAAAGTATTTGTTTTCCTGTCCACCCAGCTGTTATTTCACAATTTGTTTTGTGCTCTGTCAACAATAAAAGATATAATACATTTAATAAAGCAAAACAACCTTGCAAAGTGTGGCAAGCAAATGTGGCTTGCAGCAAATAAATTAATCCTATTTTGTGCAACATAAAATCAATTGGTTCTGTGTTTTTCTGAGTACATTTAAAAGCTACTGCACCTTCTGAGAAATGGAACAAGAGGAGGAAGAGGGAGGCTGGAGAATTTTCAGGGTTCTATTTACAGGCTTTTTTCTTGTGGTGGATAGACCATATCTTGTCACAGAAAATAATAAGAAAGAGTCCAATTCCCTGCAAACCTTGCAAATGAGAATTATATTTAACTCTCATCTAGAGGAGAAAAGCAGTAACACTGGAACACAAAGCAGATTTTTTCAGGAGAACCAGCTTCTACATGATGAGAATCTGAGTGATGGCATTATCCCATCACTAATATACCTTCTCTGGTTTCCCATTGCTTTCACCCTCTGCTGCTGTACCAACACATCTAAAGAGGAAATGCAGCTGTGCTGTTATAAATGAAAACACCAATTTCAATAATAATGACTTATTATATAATTAATAGTAATAGAATTTAATGAGCCACGAAAATGAATTTCGGCAGCACCGAGCCCGGAGATCGGCGTGGGGTGAACTACAAGTCCTATGCACTAGGCACAGAGCCTCGCCAGTTCACCACCACAGGGAGTTTTGGATACAATTTTATACTTTTCAAAGAAGGAGGTAGTTACAATTGGTCTTTTAGGGTTTAATGTTTCTTTATACAAATTCATAGTCCGGGGAGTACATGATTTTTAGAAAAAGTCCTTCGGGCAAACAGGTGCGGAAGATGAGCATGTCTCGGGATGCCGGAGTCCAGGTGCCTCTTTTGTCCAAGGGTTCCTGGATTCTTGGAAATTCTTTTCTCGTCCGTGAATATCAAGAAACTGATGCTTTAGGCTTCCAGGAAGGCTTTTCTTTTTTGGCTGGGGGAACGCCTTGTTGATGATGGGCAGGCATCAGCTACAGAGATTCTCCATGATGACCAAAATTTGCATCTGTTTATGCGATGTTGTCTCTTAAACAAAGCTCCGTTTCTCGGTTATCTCTCTGGTCTCTGTTTTCAATTGCAAATGCTTACAGGAAAAATGGGTCCCCTGCTCTCTCTCTCTCTCTCGACTATGAATCTATATATTTTATATACTACAAATACTTATAAAACACGAATTATCCCAAACTCTTTATAACATGTGCCAACTGGGATCCATCCCTTGGGAGGCAAGGCTTGGAGCATAGGAACAAGTCTGGGAAAATTCTGCACTACCACAGTCCCTCAGTCTGAGGCTACAAATCAATCCCAGCTGGTGAGACATTGTTTTCTTTCAGCACAAGCATAACCTGCTTTTTATAACATAAAAGGTACTGCAGGCTTAATATTAATTTTGAAAAACTACTAGCAATCCAATGTAAATTCTTGGGGTTTTTTTTGTTTTGGTTTGGTTTGGTATGGTTTGGTTTGGTTTTTTTTTTGTTTTGTTTTGGTTTGGTTTTTTTTGTTTTTTGGTAATTATGACTTTCTGATAAAAAGCAGTAATATGCTGTTTAATGCTGAGCTTTTAAAATGATGAAAACTAGAACAGTGACTGTTCTAAGCCCAGTTATGATGTCTACTTAAAATGAAACTCATAATCCATCCCACCTATTACTTGCCAAAAGCTAAGGATCAGACAATTCAATAGTAGAATAAATTGCTTAATAGTGTCTGCATGGCTTGGGAGAAGATGAAATAAAAAATAATAAGGAAGAGGGTTTTCTTTTCCTCCCTTTGAGAGATAACAACATTTGCAGTAATGTTCACAGGTTTCTGTGATCCCACATAACCAAACAGGTGGAATTTGCACTTATTCCAGCGGTCTATAGAGCATATTGAAAGAGGACAGTTGGGCAGGTGGGACTGATTATATGATGTTATACAGTGCAGTTAAAGAGCAAAATTATATAATTAAATTTCACAAGGAGGTAACATTTGTGCCAGATCAGGAATGTCCAGTCATGCACAAACACTTTGTAATAGTTTTGTTCATAACCAGGCGGAAACACCAATTCGTGTAATGGTTTTACATTCACCTGTCTCTGTTGGCCAAATTTAGTGTAGTGGTTTGAGTGTTTACTCTCTTTTTCCTTTGGTGAGATAGGATCAGGAGAAGAAAAGCAGGCCTAAACTTAAAGATATAAAAATGGATTTATTAACACACACTAAAAGAAGAAAACCAAATGAAGAACCAGAACCAAACTTCCATAATACTACTCCTCCTTCCCTCAAGTGTTCACTTTCCAACAAACAACATAAAGAGACAAAACCTGTGACTTTCAGTCAGTTTCACCATTTAAAAATAATCTTTCATCAGTTCTTTGGGAGAGGAGTCTCTCTTAGAACTTCCGTGGGGATTCCCCACTGACAACATAAAACAGTTCTCTTGTGGGTCTCAACTCTCACAAAAACAGCCGCCCAGGAACCTGCCTTTGTGATGTCCCTCCCGTTAGCAGCTCCCAAGCTGCTTATGGGCCATGTCTGCTTATTTATGGTACCGTTTAAGGATGCCTCTTCTAGTATAAAACAAAGATTCTCTTCTTCCATCTCCAAGATCATCTTCATCTCAAAAACTAGAGATCTCATTTTTCCCTAGGAGCAAAGGGCTTCATATCAGTTTCCTTCCTCTGTTCAAAATTCTCCATTAAATCTCAATTATATCAGTCCACAAGCTAGAGCCATGCATCCCCCCAAACAGCATCCATGTGTTACAGGAAAATAGTCCATTCTCCACAGTTTCACAAGAAAAGTCCTGCCAACTAGGTAACTCCTCCATCCTTTCTCCAATTAGTCTTTCACTCTCTCTCCATCTGACTTCCATCTCATGCTGTGTCTTCTCTACGTTTCACTCTGTCTTTTTCTTTTTACTTAAAAGGAGGATTAGAGTTTTAAAAAGTCTCATCTATACCAGGAAAGAGTTAACATTCTTGCCCAGGCCTGCAGATGGTCACATGATCTCTGCCGGGCAGCAGCCTCTGGGATTTTCAAAAGCCGCGGGGATGGGGCAAAGAGAACTTCACCAGGAGGGATCTCAGAGCGGCCTGGCTGGTAGATGCCTCCTGCCTCCACCCCTCGGTCTCATCTGGAGTAGCCCAGCTCGGAGCTGCTATCAGAGGCTGCAGCTTGCCCTCCCTCTGCTGGGGGAAGGGCACAGGGTCATGGCCAGGCCTCGGGCTGGCTCCCCCCACCCCGCAGTAGGGAGCAGCAGGGTGTTTTACAGCTGCTGGAGACCCGATCCAGGCCAGGAAGGGGGCATGTTGCATTTCAGAGGCAACAGAGTTCATTATGTTCAGGGGTCTTACACAGGCACCGGCAAGGAAAGCAGACCAAGTGAATTTCTTTGTTAAGCTCGAGAATCCATCTTTATTTCCTTCCCCCCCCGACCCCGGGCCAGGAAGGGAGATCAGGGTTTCCTTCTCCGGCCCCCGCCACCCCGACCCTGGGCTGGGGAGGGAGATCAGGGTTTGGGGGCGAGGGAGCAAGAGAGAGAGAGGGGTAGGGTTTTGGGGTTTTTGCCAGGTGTGTAGGGGCGGAGTTCCAGGGCCTCGGTTGAGGGAGGGGTTAGGAAAGGTAAGATCAGATTCCAATGACCTAGGAACACCCACAGGGGCATATTCTCCTCTCCTCTCCTGGCCTGGGAGTCACTGGTCCCAGCACCTTCCTGAGAAAAGCCTGGGCCGGGCCAGGCCTGACCCCCTGGGAGCCGGGAGCCAGGGCCATCTTACCTCTTCCAAGGCAGGCAGGAAAAAGGGCAGTTTCCCAGGATTCCTCTGATATTTAAGCCTGTAAGTTCACAGAGACGTATCCCTTTCTAATTGGTTTGTCAAGCTATAATGTCCTGAAAAATCACTTACTGGCCAAACCACCACACACTTATACCGTACTATCCCAAGCTATGGTTATGTAACTCTGCATAAATAAAAAAGGTGCGTGGAAGTGGAAGTTCCCTGGAAGTGTCCAAGGCCAGGCTGGATGGAGCTTGGAGCAGCCTGGGATAGTGGAAGGTGTCCCTGCCCATGGCAGGGGGTGGCACTGAATTGGCTTTAAGGACACTTCCAAGTCAAACCAATCCATGATTCTATTAGTTCAAAGACATACAACTGATAGTTTTTTAGTTTCTGGTTTCATATCATTAACTGTGGTTTTACATCAGACATCTTACAATGACAAGCAAGCAGGATGCTGCAGCTTAACACCAACCTAAAAAAGTCATCTGCTTACCAGAATGCTTGGAGCATTCATGAGGAATCTGGAGCTCTCCTGGGTCCTGGATTTCTGATCTCTCACTTCATGGAAAGGCAGCTGTTTGGCCTCTCCCATTCTTTTACAATTGTGATCAGTGTGTCAGGAGTGCTGTAATTTATTCTAAATCAGAATTACTGCTAGAGGGACTTGGTTTGCTCCATGTTTCCTGTGGTGGTGGGTTTCTGTTAAGCTGTTTTGGAGTTATGTATTCCAATGGTTCATTCCCTGCTTCCCCCACAGTGGGTCAGGTGCCGTCTGGGGGTGTGTCCTCCCCTGTCCCTTTGTCCATCTTTCCTGACCCTGCCCTTGCTCTGGAAGCTTCGGTCAGCTGTCCATCTTCCCTATGATCCTGCCATATGTTACAGAAAAATATCTGTCAGTCCAGCCTGGGACCAATCACCTTCCTATCCCATGCCCCCTACCCTCTGGTTTAAAAGTGGGTGTGGGCTTTTGTTTGATCTCCTTTTCGTTCCCTCTCTTGGGGAATAAAGATCTCTGAGAAACCATATGGAAAAGAGCCTTCTCGAAATCCTTGCTCCGAAACCTAGACAATGTAACACCTGTTGCCGTAAAAGAACAGCCTTGTTCTGCACTGTTACCTGAGACTGCTGGTAGATTTGGGAATGGCCCCTTGCACAGCCGGGAGTCAGAGCTAGCAGGGGTTCTACCTGCTGTGTCATTGCCCACGTGCCAGTGATTGTGTGGAGAGTGAGTGCATCCTAAAAGTTCAGTTCCACATTACGCTTGATTCAGAGTAGCTGTGGGATGCACCTCTCTCCACATCCCTTATTTCCACCACATTGCATTAACTTATTGTGCAGCAAAAGGGGAAGTTGGACCCATCGGCTGGTACAGCTGTAAACTAACTTGCCAAAAAAAATGGGAATGGCTTGTTGTCATCTTGGCAAATTTGATCATGAATGAAATGAGGTGCCTAATGCTGACCTGAGGTCATTAGCTGTGTAGATCACAGAGAGCACTGCAGAGCCATTATTACAAATTAAGCATGACAGAACTAAAGTACTCTGACAAGCTGAAAGCTGCATCCAACATTTACTGCCATTGCCAACAAGCAGCCAAATACTGTCCCCCTACCATGACATTGGAAAGTTACTGTAATTGCCATCTTTAACCTGAAAATATCAGGGTAGAAAAGGAAGCTCAGGCCACCAAAATGATGAATTTTTCAGTATTTCCAGTGCTTGTGCAATCATGCTGTAGAAAAGGACTGAGGGCTGAAACCACCTACAAATGTCAAACCGTACCTGAACACACCTAAGAATATACAAAAAGATATTTTCATTGGGGAATGTCACGATCCGCTAATACAGGGCGGAAATAATGCTTTGTTTAGTGATCTCAGAGCACAAAAGATGCAGCAGGGGACAACAACAGTTTACTCAACAACAAATGCACCTTTTATTGAGTGCCACAGCAAAATGCAATAGAAGGAGAGGAAAGGAAATAAAGGATAGAGAGAGAGAGAAAGAGGTGGGGGGAATAGCTGCCAACAGAGAGACGAAGTCCTTGTGGTCCGGCCCATAGATCCGTCTTGTTCCGTGGGGTGCTCACAAAATGGGATTAGTTCAAGGGGTCCTTTTTATAGTCTTTTGAGAAGCAAGGGGCAACTGGCCAAAAGGTGGGGAGGGTCAGTCCATTGTGGCAACAGGTACAGGGTAGAGATGAAGCAGGTACAGGCCAGTTCGGCAGCGAGTACAGCCAGTCTGCCATGACTGGCCCGTTGCTCCTGTATGGGTTCCCATGGGAATGCATACCAGTTTTTGGTCCAGCGAAAACACACCTGCAGGCAACACTTGGCAGGTATCCCACCTCAGCCAGGGCAGAACTCTGTGTGAGTGTTTTCTTTTAGGGTTTCAGTCTCTGTCCTTGGGGTGTCAGTCTCTGTCCTTGGGGTTTCAGTCTCTGTCCTTGATGACAGTCATGAGGCAAATGAGGGATGTTAGGACCGTCTCTTACAGGGGGGAAATGAGGCTAAGGAAGAGAATGATCATTTCGAGGCAGCCCAATTTATTTATTTATTTGTCTTCCTTGTGTCTTCTGGCAGGAAAGAGCATTTGAGTCAACCATGTCCAGAGTGAACAGGGCTGGGAGTCTTCTGTGAAAGTGCTTCTCACCCAGAGAATAAATATTGCTTTAGCTTTTTCTCTACAGTATTTGAGTGGTTCTATCCATGACATCTTCTGAGGGGTTTATACATGTATTTTAACATAATATTCTTTACTACACTTTAATCTAGATATTGCAAAACAAACAAACAAACAAACAAACAGATAAACAAATCCTGAGGTCAATCTTTCCATAAAGAGTATGTTTGGTGTTGGTGTGGCCCTTTTTGATCTTTAATTGACTGATTAATTATTTCCAAAACATGAATTTCAGGCATTGCTCCCTCTGTCTCTTGGTCATCTGGGAATGCACAGGTTCTCCCTTTCCTTCGGAGTGGAGATCAGAATATTCTGGTATCATTTTCTTGGAACAACATGTGGACTGAGAATTAAGGCTCTTCTTAATTTTCAGATTTTCATGGATCTTTCATAATCTTGCCCTTTATTTTGACTTCAACAACTAGTAAAATGTAGAACAATAATCCTGTCTTATGTATCAGTGTTTTTTATGCTGTGAAAAAAATCACAGCCCATGGCAGTCCAGGAGAGCTCAAAGGGTCTCATTTAGGACTGCTGTTCGCAGGATCACAAAAGAATGGGCTTTAATCACGGTAATTTTCCATCCTGGCTGTGAGTTGGGGGTAATTGTTTTTTCAGGTTTGCTAACAAAAACGTTGTTTCCCTGGGATTGTTGCTCAGGCAAGTTTCCAAGGGTGTTTGTTGGGAAACAGGAGCTTGTTACCAGCCCCTGTTTCTGGGAGCAGTGTCTCTGATGAACTCAAGGAGCTCAGCCCACAAGCTCCTTGTTGAGGCCTAACGAGCATTTCTGAGCTCAAGGTTCTGCCTGAGGATGAGTGAGAGGTCCATCTTCACAACCTGCCCAGCAGCCTATGAGCCCAGAAACACTGGTTAGTTTGAAAGATGGAATCAAATGAAATTATTCACTTACATCATGTGCCAAAACTCTAGCTGTTTACTTTTTCCTACAGTACCCTTGTGTGGTCAGAGGAAAGTAATTTTGTGCTACCAGTTGTGCCACTCGTCTCCACCTGTTACTGCGACTGATCAGGTTTATCAAACTATTAACTTCACAGTGTAAGTCCCAACTTTGTATTGAGTCCTGCAGTTGAGGTTGTGGGGTTTGGTTTTTCATTACTCCTGTGGTTTTGGAAGGATGATGAACAGACAGAGAAAGGTCAGACTGTACCTGGTTGAACCATGCAGTGGTTATTCCTTTTGTCTACTGGTGAATCTTCAAAAATGTTTAGAAGCAGCAGGGAAGTGCAGGCACATGAAATAAGCCCCTTGATGTCTTAATTTAGCTGTGACCTGACCCCTAACACCCTCTGTGTATCATAATCAACAGGGCTGACAAACAGGAGACTAGAAAAATCATGGCATTGGGTTTTGTCTATTCCATAAAAAGTGTCTGGTTAAAAAAAGGGGGAGCAAAAAGTGGATTTCAGTCCTAAGCAATGAGAATTTTCTCTATACATTACATGAGAAAGTTATAGTAGACTAGTGGAAATAAATGCTAGATATAAGTAGCATTGAAGGAGCAGAAAATGGAATAGCAATAAAAGTGGAATTTAGTATGGAAGGTCTGGTTGCAATGCCAGTGATGATCACTGGTCGTTGATCATTGATGTATTTAAAAAAAATATCAAATACACCTGAGAAGGATCATTTCCTCCCCCTGTTTTGGAGAAAATCAGTGAATCAAGCCCACAATAGTGTCTCAGTTAATTAAATGTATTTGTATTTTTTTTGCCTGCACACACAGCCATGCATCAGCACTAACATATTCTCTGGTTTTCTCTCCTGCTGCTGTATGTATAATTAAATGAATGGTGCGGATATATATTCAGGCAAGAGCAAGATATCATCAAGTTGGTTTAAATTCACTGGAGAGGGAGAGAATGACAAAGATATAAGATGATATTTATTGGAATGATGCATTGGGCTATGGTGGACTCAATCAGAGCTTACAACCAGCAAAGCCAAGCAGGCTCTGGGAATGTCTTTTTAAACTAAAGAGCACATTCTGGCATTCTGTGGAATTTTCCTCTGAATTACTGGTAATTTTCTGCACTCTCAGAGAGCTGTATAATCACACACAGCCAAATCATTGTACTGGGAAGCCTAATAGAAAATGGATTCAGCAAAACCATGTCTGCATGAACCCGAAACTCTAGCATGAAGTCAGGAATGAAAATGGCAAATTTATGAGATAATATTCAGCTGATATTGGAAGAAGGGAAGTTTGTTATTTATATTTAGAAGTGGCTGAAAATAGTGGTTTGTTTAATGTCTGGAAAGTGCCTGTTTTGCCATAGAGATTAAGATCTTGATCTCCTTGTTTGCTTCTTGTTCCTTGTCATGTTAAAAGCAAAGAACAAACTCCTGAGAGCACAAGAGGGATGAATTTGCATCTGGGTTCTGCAGCTCTGTCTCCATTTTGAGCAGGTGATTCCAAAATAGTCCCTTATCAGAAAGCTTCTTTGCAAAGTTTTTCTGGCTCTGCAAAGGATAAGTTATCTTTAAGTCTCATTTTTGTCATTGTCATTATATCTGAGAGAGAGAAACAGACATTTTGGGATGTTTCTGAGGCTTTTTTCGATGCAAGAAGAAGGGCTTATTGTTTCATTTTTTTCCTACATGAAATAATTATAGCTCATTAAAAATCAGGCAAGGATCTTAAGATGTGAAGACATTTTCTAAATGTCTTTATCTCTAATAATTATGTGCCAATGGCATTTTATAGAATTACAGTACAATGCTTTAAAACTGACAAGAGTTACTGAAAATGTAATTTCAACAAAGCTAAAAAATGTGAAAAATCACGTGCAGGAAACCCAGAATCTATTTACAAGATTTTTTATATGTTTTTTCTTTCAGAGTAGTATTTCATTTCAAAAGGCATTTACTGCTTCTAAAGGTCTATAAAGTAGAGCAGAATTTTTGTAGAGTTATTTCATTTTGCTTCCTTCAAATCTAGAATGTCTTAACTCTGAGTGTTCTTTAAGTAAAATTTATTCTTCTTGTGATTTCGTTTGTTTTGTAGCCATTATAATCGAAGAATTTTCCCATTATCCTTGCAGGTTGAAAATTGAAAATACTTACAATTTTGGTGAGACCAAAAGACCCCAAATGGTCTACAGTGATGCCAGTTTTATTTCAGGATGCCTAATTTTCAGTTAAAAATTGCATTTAAAGGGATGTTAAAGGTGGCCTACGGTTGAGGATGTCTGCTTTAAGCGTGTTTTGTATTTCATGAAAGGCTTCTTCTGCACTTGGTAAATTGCATCATCTCAGCATTTTTTACTGAATAAAAACAGATTAAAGCAATATATTGAGAAGTAGTGTTAATCTGCTGTGCTCTTGTACTCTTGTATAAGATGAGTCATAAGCTGTTGAGAAAAAAATCACAAATTATTAAAATATTAGAAGTTAATTTATTCTAGTGCTATTTGACAGCAGATTGAGGAAAGTCCTACAGAAATCAGTGTTTTCCCTTTTCCTCCTGACTTGACAAGGTATCATTAGCATGAGAACAATGATAGCCATGTTGAAGATTTTGATTGCTTTTAGCCAGATTAAAAAAAAGTAGAAACTCATAGAAACACAGTCATTTGAATTTTGTTACCTGCTATGTTTTCCTCTGTGGCTTTTAGGTAAACAAAAATCCTTGCTTTTTAAAAATATTTTTAAACTGCTATGTTATGTAAAGTTTCAAAGACAAAAGTAGATATATTTAGATGAGTAAGATTAAAAGAAAGTGCAATAAGCACCCAGTGAATTCCAGGCCTGCTGTGAGAGCATTTCCTACAGGTGCAGAAAGTGAAATGGTATCCCAGGATCTGTGAAAATAAAGCTGACATGAGCCATTGTGGGAAAGAGTTCACTTCAGTGCACTCAATTTTGTGGCTGTGATCTGTCAGTTTCTGTCTAATCTTTAAGCTTGATACATTTTCCCATTTTCTTTGTCTCCACTGAAGAAATCTGTTGTTCAGGTTTCTAAATTCCTGTACCAGGCTGATGCACCTTTTTCAGAGTATTCCAGAACATGTCTTGGATTTCATGACATATTTTATGTTTGGCTCCTCATGGAAGTCTCACCCTGTCTAAACCTGAAGTAGATCATTGTGGAGGATGAGGTGTAACCACATTTTATCCCAAACATTGTCTTGGGACAGGAAAGTTGGAATGGAAGGGAGGGTCCATCCCAAATCTCTGCCTGGAGGGCTGAAGGGGGCTCCAAGGGGAGTCAGGGGGGTTCAAAGGGGCTCCAAGTGGGTTCAAAGGTGTTCAAGGGGGCTGAATTTTTGCCTAGATAACATATAAAGTAGGAGTATTCAAATGTAATCCTTCTATACCACCTTTCCAAGGAGGAACAAGTAAAGATAGAGGAGATTCATTCCCCTATCATCTTCTCAAATCACGGAGGGTTTGTGATATTTTACAAAGCCCATATGGAAAGGGATTAAGATTTGCTCTTGTCTAAAGCAAAAGGCTCTTTTAGGACAACTGAAATACTGATTTTTTGTTGGATTTTTTTGTCAGCTTTTCTCAATAGCATCTATTTAGTGAGTGGAAGAAATAGTCTNNNNGTTTTTCACCTAATCACATGTATTTATAAATAATGCACTGTGTTTGCATGTGTACTTCTCAGCCTCAGCCTGTTTGACAGTAAGGCTGGTGACATTTGGTGTAACTGTCCCCATATTGCCATACAAGGAGAAATAGCTTTGATTAATGAGCAGCTTGGGGGAAGTGGGGCTCATTACTGAGCAATTTCTCCAACCCAGAGCCCTCAAGACTGGCCATGGAACTGGGATACATTCTGAAGAGTAGCAGCGCAGTGGGACAGTGGAACATATTCCAGCTGGTGGAATAGGCCAAGCTCTCTGAAGTTGTGGGAATCTGAATTAGTATTAGAATTTCTCTTTTTGTCTTCTCCTTCTTCTGCAGATGTATGTGGGGCAGTTTCCCAAACTGGATTACATGCTTAAAAATTAGTAAATGGATACTGTTCCCTTGATTTCCTTCTTTCCTGATGTATTTATTCAGGATGCAGAATTGCCTGTGAGTGACTTGGGTNTTTAGTGAGTGGAAGAAATAGTCTGAATATTAAGTGTTCCAAAAAGTTTTGCCTTAATCAGTTGGAAGAAGCATCCGTCCAGCTTGAATCTGTAGTATTAGTAGTGCTTTTTAAATCCACTTGAAAATATTTGCAATAGTGGTTCCTTCTTGGTGTCAAAAACAAAGAAGAAGTCTAGATGTGTTTGTTCAATAAAGGCCTGATTTCAACTGAATTCTGGGAAGAATTTTGTACCACAATATTGTGGCTACTGTGGTCAGGCTGTGATGAGTGGTTCTGGCTATAACAGGAGCTAAATAGTGAGAGGAATGGCAAAAATACCCCACCGAAAATCATGGTAGCTTGTACAAAATCCAACTGATGTGAAATAAAATAATAAGACCAAGAATTTGCAAGCATCAGGAGTAGATACTTGAACGAGGGGCAGGAACACCTGGCAGTGTGGAAGGTCTTTCTTGGACAGACAAAAAGGGGACATTGGATTAAGGGTTCAGCCATTAATAACGTTTACTGGTCATGAAAACAAGGGAGAGTGAGTGTGTTTGAAGTGGTTGCTTCTTTGTTTGGGAAAGGCTATAAGAGGGAAGGACATCAAGCTTCTAACATCATTTCTGATTGGAAAATTATGCAAAAGGGCAAGGACAAATGAGGAAAGTTTAGGTAGCTTCAGCTCTAAACAAGCAAGAGGTAATTCAGTGTANCAAGCTCTCTGAAGTTGTGGGAATCTGAATTAGTATTAGAATTTCTCTTTTTGTCTTCTCCTTCTTCTGCAGATGTATGTGGGGCAGTTTCCCAAACTGGATTACATGCTTAAAAATTAGTAAATGGATACTGTTCCCTTGATTTCCTTCTTTCCTGATGTATTTATTCAGGATGCAGAATTGCCTGTGAGTGACTTGGGTATTGTAAAACCTTTTGAGCTCTCCTTTTTATTTATTCAAGTATCCAAGTGTGTGAGAAATGATGGTTGGCTGAAGAAATTACCTTAGCCAGGTTTTGATGTTGCATTTGGGCTTGAATTCAGGAATCTAAACTCATCTCAACCTTTTGTGCCTTTCTTTGGATTAGCTAACCTGACGTTGTGCATTATTAGCTGATTAATATAAAAAGGGATGGGGAATTCTTCAGTGATGCTAATCCAAGTGGGAATAATGAAGAGCGAAATCATAGTATATTTTGCACTTCATAGAAATGTATTTACTTGTGCTGGAACAACAATATATGGTTTCTGTAAAACTTCCATT
>VYZR01025926.1:66834-77370 GCA_013400675.1 Oxylabes madagascariensis
GTCATCAAGCAGCACTTTTACAGGCCATTCTTTAGGCTGTTACACCTGAATGTCATGGCAAAGAAAAACATGCAACTGGCTTACTTACCTTCAGTGAGAAAATAAATCAAAAATTTTTAGGGAACAAATTTGAAAACTGTTTTTGAATAGCAGAAAAACACAATTCAGCTCTGATTGATCAGAGGCTTGATGACCTTGTTTCAGACTAACCCACTGATGCACCCAAAGAACTCTAAGAAATCAGTAAAATTAATTAGTGGGATGATTAACCATTTTCTTTTGATTTTTATGTTAAACTTGAGGCCATTTTTATTGAAGGATATCTAGAGAAGGGGGAATGTTGCTACTCTTTGTTGTGGAAGGCACAAATTCATTTCACCATTTAAATAAAATGGCTTTTCAAACTTAATGGTGAACACCAAATGTATGACAAGGGGCAGGGAGAGATGAACATAATAAATGGAGAGGATAAATGTAGTAAACATCAATTCAGTAATTATAATAAAACTGAATATCATAGTTCAGCATGTTGTAACATCTCACAGGGGAATAAAAGTAGGAAGAATAGAGAGTTTTAAAAATTTGAAATTTCAAAGCATTGCTAGAAATTGAAGAAAGACATCATCTGAACTTCCTCTTTTGTAAGTGAGAGCACTCAGATTTGTGAAGGATAAATAATTGCTTAACCTAGCTTGAAAGTGTGGGATGGTCTTTGAATGTTTCAAGGCAAATCTAAGAATTAAATGGTAAGTTCCATGTGGGTTATGATAAAAATTGACAGGTGTCCTCACTCACAAAATCTGTGGGAGGACTTTATTGGCAACCCCATGCAACATTTTGTGTGAGAGAACACAGTGGGATCTGTTGGCATTACCTACAACAGTCATTATCTTACATCAAGAGTTTATTTTTGGGTGCAATGTTGTGGCTGTCCACATTTGCTACAGTTTAACTTTCTTAGAGAGTCATTTCAAGACTGGATGTAATTTTTCGGAACACTTTTGATGTTCACTTTTGATGCCAAGTGCATTTTTTATTACTTGTACAAATACCCAAGCCTGGAACTCAAACCTCTGGGTTGATGCTCATTTGCATCGTGTAATTATCTGCAAAATGTGAACTGAACTTGAGAGAGAAGTAAAAAAAAATAAAAATAAGACACATGCTATGACCTTGAAAACAGATGGAGCTGTGATTTACCTTTAAATTTTAATTATGTTTAAAACAACCCCAGAGTTCTCCACATACAGATAATTTTTTTCTTGGAGAGTGGAATAAATTGAAATAAATAGACATGTGAGAAAAAGCAATTCTCAAAAGAGTAACACTGGAAACAAAGAAAAATATCTCCCAGGAGCAAGGAAGGTGACCTGGAATTCTTTTGTATTGATCTCTATTAAGTTTTTAAACTTGTGGGAATTGTTACAGCAGTGAAGATTTTCAAAATGACCCAAAGCTCTTGGCAAAGAAGCAGAAGATTGGACTCTCACTCATTTTCAACAGCAGACAGACAGTAGGCTGAATTTGGGATCCCTTAAGCCGTATGTTTCTTTCCTTTGCATTTCATTATAGGATTTAATATTTTAACTTTGTTTGCTCCTATAATCTGGAAAATGGTTTTGGTTAGTGCTTTATTAGATTGAGATAAAATGGCGTTTGGTGCACCTGAAAGAAAATGTTCACTGTGGTGAAGATGTCTCCCGAACAACATGAAATAAGGAGATTAAAGCTGGCATCATAAATGCAGGCCACAAGACTGATGAGGCACCATCTTCTTCTCAGCTTGATTCTTCTCTCCATTTTAATAAAGCTATTCCCAGGTTACTGCCAGAGAGGAAGGAAGGAAGGCCACAGAACCTTTCAACAAATAGTTTAACATTTCAAATTGTTAATGGGCCAGATTAATTCTAGCTTGCTTCTCGTAGAAGAACAAGGCCTGTTAATTTTTGATACTAATCATTACTATTCGTAATTTTCTTTCCCCATTTAAAATCTGATACTGTCATAGTGTAGCAATATAGTGCTTAGGTATATTTTTAAATAAAAGTATTCCGTTATTTTCTTTGGTGTATAAATCTAATAAAATCGAATCATTGTACTTCTGTTTAGGAACTCATGTTCAGGGTACTTGCTAACTCAAGGCATGACTCTAGGTAGCAACAGGATAATTACTTGCTAATTTGTAAGTGATTACATTTACATTGGCCTGTCACAACTATAAAAGAGACCCTAATTGTATCTCTAAATGGTGATACTCCATCGTGGTACCTCCTGCTTAACTAAATGGAACATAAAACTATTTAATTACTTTCAATATGATCTTTGGATTCTGGACATTAAAATTTATTTGGCATGGCAGTTTTGGAAGAAACTATTCCATTCAAAACTAAGTTTGAAGAAATACTTTGTGGTGTAATGAGAGTCTGGAATTAAGCTCCTAATTGCAGGATCTTTCTGAACTCTTCATTGTATACCATCAGGGTAATATCTTTTACATAATGATAGCAGTTTAGGGAACATTTATCATTGAACATTTCAACTTACCACGTTTTACGCTACACTACCAGTCAATTTCAGAGTCTAAAACAGGTGGTTTGTAGACTCAGGGAACACACTTGTTCCCCTAATAACAGCCAGTGGCACCCTGGGGAGGCTGTAACCTGTGCACAGCTCCACTTGTGCCCTGCACACAAAGAGGCAACATGGAAAGACAAACAATCCTCTAAGGAGGCTTTTTCATCCCCAAAATCTAATCTTTACAGCTACTTCCATCTGTGGACTCAAAACTAATGGACTTTTGAATTCCAAACTCTGTCAGGCATTTCCTGTTTTGCAAAAAACTGGACATAGTGATGTGGAGAGATTTTAAAGCTGAAGCTTAGATACTGTAAAAGCTCCTGAAGGCCCATGCATGGAAATGGTCGTTTTGTTTCCATCACTGAACTGTGGGACTGTGGGAGACATCCAAATGGCAATAGTAAAAAAAAAAAAAAAAAAAAGTAGTCCCATTAAAAAAATTTATAAAGTTGTGTCAGGGAAAGACTCATGTTTTTTATATTCTTATGATATATAAAAATGTAGAAATAATTAACTTGTCTTTCATGTTGCTAAATCCAGTGTAGGCTGCCAAACTAGAACTGGGTCTCAGAGATCACAGAAGAAAAGCTGAAGTAGATGGGGAGAAGAGACTAACATCTGCTAGTTCCAAGAAAATTTACAGAGTACGGAATCAGTTCTGCTGTTTTAATATTCTTTTAGCCCCCATAATTAACAACAAATATAGAAAGAACAAAAATGCCTTTTCTTTTTAATTTCTTTCAAATAACACATTTACAGCCCAGTAGCTGCTCCATGCACATTCTGTTTGGGAATAGGCTTGCTTGGAGCAATAGAGATTATGTTTGATTAATCTCAGTAATTGAGGAAGAATAAAAGGATTAGCAGCATGTGTCTCATTTTGTTTCATTCATTAGTTCATAAATCATATTTGCAATATAAATATCTGCCATAAGAGCTGGTGTTTATACAAACTACAAATTCTTAGAAATTTCTACATTGCTCAGAAACCAATTTGTTTGAAATTCATTTAGTTAAACAGAGAAAGAACCATGGTGTGTTCTGGTTAAAAATATATTCAAAACATGATTTTCATTAATCTGGACCCACTCTTATTTACACAGGACACANCCAGAACACACCATGGTTCATTCATTAGTTCATAAATCATATTTGCAATATAAATATCTGCCATAAGAGCTGGTGTTTATACAAACTACAAATTCTTAGAAATTTCTACATTGCTCAGAAACCAATTTGTTTGAAATTCATTTAGTTAAACAGAGAAAGAACCATGGTGTGTTCTGGTTAAAAATATATTCAAAACATGATTTTCATTAATCTGGACCCACTCTTATTTACACAGGACACATTATAATATTTTTATGGGCAAGACTTATTAGCATCAGCACTGCTTATATGTATATCAGTTATTGTTCTCTGAGATAACAATAAGCAGTTGTTTTTCCCATCCCAATGTATTATAAACATACATAAAAATCTCCTTTTATTGGAATGAAGGCAGAATGATTTGATGATTATCGCTGCAAGATCTTGGACTGATAACCCTGTGCTCAAGAAGAGGAATAAGTTCACTGGGATTTTTGCTGCTCCCAGTGTTCACAAAGGAGAATTTCTGTAAATTTTCCCTGTGGTCCATGTGTGCTCCAGCTTCCTGATAATCCAGTGTGTATAGGCTAAAGGGAGTGCTAGAAGGGTACAGAATAACACTAAAGAACTTTATATAAAGCAGCCTCTGAGGTTTTTCAAAGTCTGGACCCCATCACAAGTGGATCAAGTTCCACTGAGGCATCATCTGGGATCACAGTCAGGTTGTTGCACTGATAAATGGCCTTGCTGTCCTCTAGGACATTCCAGGCAGAAATCCTGGAATGCATTTTGCTACCTTCCTACTGGACTTCTCCTGCCAATTAACTTTGTCTTCATTTGTCTCTGCACTGCATCTCTGTTCTCTGGAGGCTCTTCAGGCACTTTATCCTTTGTTACCTGTAAACATGTGGAGAAACTTTTTCCAGCCACAGCCAAAGAAATTGTTTCACATTGCAGGGTATTTGCAACATTTTAGGACTGTCTGAGGTAAGGTATGAGAAAACTGTCTTGATTTTTCACTCTTTTTTCACTCTTTTAATCCATTTTTCATCTTTATTAGAAAATATAAAGATGTTTTCTAATAACTTTGGATCAACCTTGGATCTAAACATCAATTAATAGCTTAAAATAGGTGTAGTGAAAAACATATGAAATCTAGTGCATCACTATGAAGTCTTGTCTATGAAAATGTTGGAATTGCTGGATCTGATGCTTAATTCAAACTTCACTATATCCAGGAACCTTTTTGAACAATTTGAACTTTTTTTTTTTTAAGATAATAGCTTTAGAGGTTTTCAGCCTTCTTTCGCTTTTAAATCTGCTGCTGAAACACATATTTCTCTCTCATCTGTTCTGACTCACCTCTTTGCAATCCCTAATGATTTCCCTCTGCCTGCCCTTGAGTTATAGACCATTTCTGAAATGCTGTATGACAGCACTTTCTTGCAGTGTTTACAAAAAAGAAAAACTGTCTCTTTATCTCTTGAAGTCCTGAAGAAAAACTTTCACTCTTAGCTTTTTCATGAGGTAGATGACCAAGGTTGGTTTCTCGTTCCATAATACCAGATATGAAGCAGGGCAAAGTAACACGGAAAACTTTAATCAAGGGCCCTGATTTGGAAAGCACTAGTCTTTGCTTAGGGGACTAAATATTCTGAGTTCCCACAGAAGGCAGAATAGGCCAAGCACACCCAGCTATATCCTCAAAATTTATTGGTGTTTAGTCTAGAGTAGATATATATCTCAAAAACCCCTAATCACCATACAGAAATCAAACAAGCAGGAGGGTGTAGGTGATCCAGCTTGGTGACTTGCGCCAATAAAAACTTTCCTGATTTCTTACATGCACAACAACCAGTAGCAGATCTGGTGTATTTTCACTGATGATTGGAAAGTCTTTGGCAACAATCTTTTCTCTGGGAAGGGAAACAATTGAATTAGTGCAACCAAGTAACCTTTGATCTTCTCAGCGTAAGTTCAACTCAGTGACCTGTGGAAGCCACCACTATTAAGATATTTTCTATCTCCAATTTATATAATTTTACTGTCTTTGGTATGTGATCTTTTAAAATATAGACATTAGAAATTGCACTGTTGTAACAGTGATATTAGGTAAAGCTACCTTCCCTTCCCAAATGGTTTAGTTTAAAAAGCCATGGATATTGATTTTTAATATTGAACCACAATAATACTAATTTGGGGAGTATCTAGGGAACTAGTTTTTTTCAGCTTTATCTTTTATGTGCCATTTGTTGTAAAAGTTTAAAGTGATGCCATCTTTCTGAAAGATCCTCTTGGGCAATATTCAGAGATAACACCCCTGAAAGTACCATTCAAAACATGTGCAACATGTCCTGTTTTCTTTTTTCCAGGTTTTCCTGTACCCACTCTTTACCATTGAGCCTTTTAAGATTCCTACATTACCATTTTGTTGCCCACCTTTTGTCGTCAAAAGGAATTCTGCACTTGGCTGGTGCTAAATCTCACTCTACAGTTCTGGTCTCTGGTACAAACTGTTTGCTCTAGATTAGTCTGGTCTCCCATTTATGACTTTCAAACACAGAATAATTAAGGCTGGAAAAACCCTCCAAGGCCACTGAGTCCCAGCTGTGCTCAATGCCCACCTCCAGGCCTTCCTTGGACACCTCCAGGGATGGACAGTCCAACCCTCCCTGGGCAGCTCCTGTCAAGACCTGACCACACTTTCTATGCAGAAATTCCTGCTGGTGTCCAACCTGACCCTCCCCTGGCCCAGCCTGAGACTGTTCCCTCTCTTCCTGTCCCTGTTTCCTGGGAGCAGAGCCTGACCCACCCCCTGCTGGCCCCTCCTGTCAGGGAGTTGTGCAGAGCCAGAAGGTCCCCCCTGAGCCTCCTTTTCACTTTTCCTTTTCAATTGCAGTTTAAAGAACTTAATTTTTTGTAGGCCTATATTAATATCTAATTGTTCATTTAGAAGTAATGACCTGTATACAGGTCATTAGGAGTTACCTATTCCGATCTTCCCTTGAAATNGCCATCACATTATTACTGTAGTCTTTTTGTGGGGAAAACATTTCAGAATGAACTTCCACTCATTTACCCTTTTTCAGGTGTATCATTTTCTTGCATGTTTTTTCTTGTTTCCTCCCAATTAAGTCAAGCAAGTCCTTGACTGAACCATTCAGAGCAGGAGAGATGAAAGAGAATGAGTAAGAAGTGATTCACACTTACAGAGTGGGTACAGGTGGGCTGTTCTTCCCATGTTTTTGTGTTCAGTGATGCTCAAGGCAATTCAACCGCACAGAAAACTGTCAGCTCCCCTCCTCCAATGCAGTTGTGGTGTCTAACAGTGGCAAAGCATAATGTATAGTATTTTCTCACTAATTTCCCCTCCCTTCAGACACAGGCTAGCTCTGTCTGGTGCCTGCATGTCTCAGATCCTTCTGAAAGAAGTTTTGAATCTGAATGGGGAGAGGCAAGCTGTGTTTTACTGAGTGAGAGTGATGAAAACAACCTAGGTTAGGGAGAAAAGAGGGGAATGTGAAGAGGATGAGAAAAACACTCCTTTAGTGCCTTTTAATCAGTGATCCCCACAGGCTTTGCAGAGGCTCTCGGAGATCTGCAGGAAAAGAAATGTTGCTCTCTGGAAAGCTGAGTCACAAAGGGGACGGGAGTAGGGGCTGCAAGTGAAGCCTGCAGTCAGTGCATGTCACAGACAAAACCAGTGGCTCCAGTAGCCCAGGACTGTTTCTGTGGGCCTAATTTGTAGTTTCTGAATTCTCTTTTTACATGAAGATCCACTGAGAAAACAGAGATGAGAGAGGGAAGCTATGAAAAGGGCATGAAATTAAAGTTAAAAATTCCTCTTGCATGGCACTGGCAGAAACAGAGGGCTCTTGCTGCCTTACATTAAGAGTTGAGACAGTGCATCTCAGGTAATTGTTCCTTTTACACAGATCCAAGGACTAGAGCTGCCTCTTGGCTAAGCCAAGGCAGAGTGTGCCACTTCTGGGGGGGATTTCATCACCAAACATAAGCAGGGACCCCATCAGAATTCCAGATCTTTCTGTGAGGTGCTGCACAGAGAAGTCCTTTCCTTTCTGTCTGTTTCTGTAACTCCTGAAGTTTCTAAAGGAGAGAACAGAGTTTCTGTAGTAGAAAACACAGATCTGAAGTGTTTTGCCTTCGCAACATTACATAGGGTTTGGGATAGCCACATGTAACCATGAAGAGACTTGTACCTGGAGTAGTTCTGCTTCCAGTCTTTACAAATATCTTCTTTTTTAGTACCCTAGTAACAATGGAAATTCAGTACTTGTAAAATCTAACATGGTATTTTGAAGAAAATCTTGAAGTGCTTTCTCAAAGAAAGATACAGTTGTGCCCAGTGTAAACATAAAATAAAACCTTTAATGGGTAGTGAAAAAACCTTGGTAATGAAACTCCCCACAGACATTGCCTTAAACATGATATAACTGCACATTACTTCAGAAGTTAATATTTAAAAATAAGATAAAAATATTAGAAGTATTGTTTGATTATCCATACTTACACCTTCAGCAAAAGGTTCTTGATCTTTGATTTGTTGTTTGATTGCTGACCCAATGATTCCTTGCTTTCAAATGTATTACTGGAACTTGGTCTGCAACTTGCAGTTTCAACTTCTACTAAATATTTGATGTGCATCCCAAATAGCCATAGGTAGTGCTTGGCATTAATTTTCCAAAATGCACCTTTAAGACACAGTATAGTAAATTCAAAGGGAAACCATGATAATAAAAGCTGCATTCTACTCTGAGTGTGCAGTTGGGGATTTTATGGCTAAAGCTATTACTTCTTTAAGACTTGATGTTTATCACTGTATAAGGGAGAAAATAACCTCCAAAACCAAAAAAGAACAACAGCAAACTCAACAAAAAACACTCCCCAAAAAACCCCCTCCCAAAATAACAAACAAAAAACCAAGAAAACCAACCAAAAAAACCCACAACCAAAATCCACTAAACCCCCCAAAACCAAACAAAAAGCCAACCCCCCCCAAACCCCATACAAATCAATTCATCTAAACTACTAATTTTAAAAACTATAACTATATTAAAATTATTTTATATAGGACAGCACCTGAGAGTTTAAAAATTATTGGTGCTATATCTAAAAAATCTTTAAAAATATAATCAAACTTACAATAAATAAATAAATAAATAAATAAACAAATACTTTTGAGTTAGGAACTCACTAGCTATTTTTATGTTAGTATGAAAATTTTCCTGCTCCAATCTTAAATGAGTACTAGTACAGGGAAATACACCCTTATAAAGTACCTTATGGAGTTTTTATAAATAATCTGTTCAAGAAATATGGATTTTAGCAAGTACTCTGAACTTGGGTTTTTATAATCTAGAACAAATTCCTTCCCTCCAGCTCCTCAGATGAGAGTCCAGATGCCAAACTTCTGCCATAAACCCTTTTTAACCCTTGTAAAAGCTTTGTAGACCCAGAGAGATTTTCCACCCATCACTGTGTTTTCCTTGGGGGAGAGAGGGGAAAACTTTTTCTGTTCTTATTTTATCAGACTCAAACAGACAATTGAAGGCAAATAAAAAGTTGTAGTGATTGAGTATAACCAGTAATAAACACCAGGGTGTTTTCTGTGGCTTTGTATCATTTCTGTACTATCAGTGTGCTACAAATGGTTTATTTCAGGACAAACTTGCATTAAAACTTCTCAGTTTTATTATGCTGTAGTAGTCACAGATGTGTCAACACAAGGAAGTAAGCTGGTATTTGTAAATCCAGCTGTTCTGGTTTGTAAATTATGTAATAAAATCAACTAAAAATTATTTATTGTGGCACATACCATACATCATATCACTGTTTTTAAATAATCAAAACCACTTCCAGTTTTTACTAAACAAATAGGCATAGCCTTGAAGTTTATTTACTGAAGGTAATCTAATGGTAATCTGGTTTCCTTTGGTTTTATGACAACTTTGGGGTGTCTTCCTCTTGCAGGTAAACAAATTTCTCACCTGCTGCTTGTGAGGGAGTCACTGGTGTCGCCTGGATACAGCTGGACCTGTTTGGATGGAGCTACGCTGCTGTCAGCTGGGCCAGGGTATTAACATTGATTTATAAATGCATTATCTGGCACAGCAGCCCAGCCTTTTACATCAGCGAAGTACAGGAGCCAATGGAGGGTTATTTAGACAGCTTTTTATGAGATATTTGGACTTTCCAATAACTTCCATGAAGGTTGAGTGCTAACTGTGTTTATTTACATTTTAATAATACTGTCCTAGGAGGCATCTTTATCTGCATCATTCACTAATGTAAGTTCTGCAAGTTAAAAATGCCAAAGGAAGGGTCAAATCAGATGAGACATGTTGGTGTTTTGTAGATACCATTTTTGCAGCTCTTCAATAAGATTTCCTAGCTTCTTCCATGTAAATACACCAGATTTTCAGCCTTTCATGATGACAACCAGAGTGTTTTGGACTTTCTGTGTACATTACTATAACAACCTAAATCAGAGTGACTCCAATTGTCTCCATATACTCTTTTAGTACCTGTGTGATAGGTGAAAATTAAAATCTTAAAATAGTTAATTTCAGTTCTGGAAAATACACCTGTCAGATGTTCCACAGTCCAACTGCTGCACTTTAATAAAAAATAACTGAGAGTGTCACTGTCAGAAGCATCAATAAATGGCCATGCCTGGGTGGACACCTAGTAAAGGAGATGTTATCACGTAAGGTGAACATGATGCAGGACTCTGAGTAATAAATCAGAAGTCCCAGTGGCAGGCACAGCAAACATTGAAGCAGGCATATGAGCTGCAAAAATTAATTTTTAGCAGAATGTAATTTACACATGAAAGCCACCATTGCAAAG
>VYZR01025926.1:81394-94582 GCA_013400675.1 Oxylabes madagascariensis
TTATTTTGGTAAATCGATTTCCAGGAAAGCTATTATTTGGTAAACTGTATTCCCGGAAAGCATGGATGCTTGTAATTCTGAGTTGCAGGTGTGTTTCATTAGCATGTGTGTTGTGCTTATTTTCCGGGAATCAAGTCTCAGAGATGTATGGGGCTGAATTCTTCACTTCTCAAAATCAGGATAAAGGATACACCGATTCCTTTTGGCTAGGTATCTCCTGGGACTATTGCTGGTAGATATCCTGGATGGTTTTTCATTCAGTTGCTAAAATGTTTCTCTTCCCGTCCAGCTTGCAGGGTGTTCCCTGTTTCTGTTCAGTTGCAAAGCATGTCTTTTTCAATTACAGGAAGGGGGTGGCGTAGTTTGATTCCTCGTCTCCAAGGTTGTTTTTTTTTAATTTTAAAATTTAACACAGGCTCAACTTATTTTAACAATATATTACAGAATAAAATAAAAACCACAAGTTACTTTAGGTCATCTATAACAATTCTAAATAAAACAGAGCAACTCCTGCAGCCAGAAAATTTATAGAGGTAATGATTTTGATTAAATTGATTGCAAAGCAATCAATAAAATAGTCTTCCATTAAGTGGAAGTTATAGTTTACCACAGAGAGGAATGATTTCTTTAGGATTCTCAAAGTTTTCACCTTATATGGAGTAGACGCACTACAAAAAATGTAAATATGGGAAACCAAGTAACAGCAAAAAAGAAAAGTGAAGAAAATAAGGTGAAGTTAAGAGTGCCAGAGCTACAATATATTTTTGTACACTAAACTCATAAAGAATGCAACATTTATCATTTGTGATGCCCAAAGGAAGTTATGGGCAGAAGACAGCAATAGTAGAGTTTACATCAATGACTTTCCCAGACATATAAGCAATTTAGGAAGAAAATCAGTAAATTCTTCCCATTTATATCAGTATTTTATGTAATATTTTTCAGGCCCAACATGTAGGTATGTAAATCAATATGAAAACAAATGCAGAGTCTAAGAATTCAAAGTACTGAAATTCAGAAAAAAACAAACTATTTTTAAGTTGCAAACTTCAATTCTCGAAAGACTGGAATAAAATTAAAGGAATATAAGGTGAATCACTCAGTACTGTGCAAGATATAATTAAAATCTACCCTACTGCTAACAAAACTATTTTGTTTTCCTTTTGCCAGCCTTAGGAAAAAAAAATTCTTATCTCCCAGTATTTAAGGATCTTTTCTGCCTTTTAAAATAAGGATAATTGGAAAATGGTTGTTTTGAAATCGGTAATATCTTTTTGAATATTTTGAGTATATACTAAAAATATACTTTTGTATGCTAGAGATTTAATATCTTCAGGGTAAGTAAACCAACATCTAATAATTTCAGGACCATTATAAGTGTAAGCCTCCTGTTTTCATGGTATCTGGGGTCCCAAACAGGCTGCCTGGGCAGCTCTGTGGGCACACACCAATTTTTATCAGTTTTATTAGAGTGGGTTGATTAAAACAACGTGTCAAGGAGGGACTAATGAGGATTTGGGCCAGCAGTAATGTGGAGGCAGTAAATTCCAGCAGGGATAACAAGGAGCTGGGGACAATATCCTCCTCAGCAGCATGTTTGTGGCCAGAACAGGACAGATGTCTGCAGCCCAATTCACTCAGAAATTTCCCTCAGTGTGCAATAAATAGTTAATATATAATTGCTTTGCCTCTGGCCTCTCAGTTTGAACTGAGCATTCCCAAACTACCTGGAGTTGCTTGCAAGCTTTTTGGTTTTTTTTTTCCAGCTCATTCACATCCTTCCCTGAACTCTGCCGTGTGCAGGATCACCTCATTTCACAGCTGCAAATGACTTGCAAAGCCAGTCCTGCCCTCCTGCTGTTTCACCCGAACCTCTCCCTTTCTCCTCCAGACATCCTGGACCAAGAGCTCCAAGCCCAGCTGGGAGCTCCTGTCATTTGGGATCACATGGGATTGCTTTTCCTGCTTCACAGTTAGTTGAGAGGTGTTAATTTATAAACAATAATAATAATTTTTAAAAAATTACAAAGTGAAAGCAAGAGGGAGAAGCCACTACCAGCTGAACAGATGAGGGAATTAGAGACCGAGCTGAGCTTGTGCATTGATCTGCTGATTGATTTCATGAGCAGCTGTGACTCCAGAGTCAGGTGTTACTAACTGGGCTCTTTTCACCTTATCACTTAGACCATTAACCCCTGTTGGGACTGCATTCATCAATACTGCATTGCCTGAGGAGGGGGAGGTAGAAATAAGGAGGTTTCAGTCCTGATGACCTGCTCAGATGAGATCACTGAGACCCTTCCAGCTTGGAACCTCAGGTTTGGTTGTGATCTCTGTTACTTTATAAAAAAATCTCAGAGATTTTATCTTCCTTATTTAATTCTTTGGAGCCTTGAAGGGTTTTGCTGAAATCTCAGCTCAGTTCACATAACTAATGCAAACACTGGTTGCAAAGCCAGCTAATTGTAGGGATTTTGTAGATTTGAGGTGGCTCTTACTTGATAAACTCTGCTTGACTCAGCATAAAAATTGTCGCATTGAATCTGATGAATAAAACAGGCTACACCGTGGTGTATAACCCCAAGTATTTTCACTATTCCATAATAAATGGTTTCTCCATAGAGAATATTCCATTATAACCCCTGTGCAGGCAGTCTGAGACTGAAATGTGGGTACATAAGTAGGAGTGTGTGAGTATTTTTCTAAGTCTGTTTATATTCACTAGTAGAATAATGCCACTCTGATATGCTGCAGAACTTGAATCTTGTGAAATTTAAAAATACTTTATGACATGTAAAATTACTCCATTTTGACCTGAATCTACAATTCATTTCTTTGAAATCATAGTGGTTTAAAGATCACAAGACCTTTATGACTAAGAATATTGGTATTACATAATGAGAAAAATAATAGAGATACAAGTCTAAGAAAAAGCAGATTACATAAGAACATCAGTTATATTCTGAGTAACTTGTTTTAAATATGCTTATGACAGCATCTGGTTCTGTTTTATGTAAATTAATGAGTTGAAACTTTCATGTCACCTCTGATGGGAAAGTTCTAAGACTCTAAATATATGTAATTATATTCTTTCAGGAATATAATATAATACAATATAATATAATTATAATATAATGTAATATAATATAATATTATTTATATATATATATATATATATAAGTGCTCCAGTAACTGTAATGATTTTGATGCATCTTTTTTGAATAGGAAATAATAATACCTGAATATGACTTGAATATTGGTGTTCAAATATTTTAAATATTTCTTTTCTCAGGGAATAATCATTGAAAAAACTATTCAGGTTATTTTCTCTGAAAGCTTATAATTAATTTAGAATGCAGTGACATGTAAGATTTGCAAGTGGTTTCCTTCAGATTGAATTATCCCATGTTCTAAAATTCTATCAAGGCAAGCTTCTTGCAGGAATAGGGGTTTAATGATACTGTTAGACTTGTACAATGAATACTTTTACATTCTAGCTTTAACAACATTGCAGAATTAATTTCAAATTAAACTTTCCCTCCACCTTATGGTAGGGATAAAAGTTTCACATGAAGCTGGTATTCAGTAGAGGGTTCAAGAAGTTCACTTCTGATTTGGGTTATAAAATGAGATCTAAGATCAGGTGCGATTCAAGTGGTTTGAGGCTTCCTTCACAAATCCCTGGTGCAGACCAGGTTCACCTCAGAAGGCTGGCAAGGGCTTTGCACACATTGTCTGACAGAAATATCAGCACCTAAGGTCACTAAAGCGTCTGAGTGCCTGAGGTCAGTGAGCCCTGAGCAAACCTTGCATGAGCACACCCCTATGGATTAGCTGGCTCTCCTTTTGCATTATTCAGTGGTATACTTAAAAGAGAAGGAATCTGCATGTGAGAGAGACATGGAATTCCTGGTGAAACCTTCATATCAAGGCATTCAGTATTGACTGTACATTTGAAAAATATAATTTACCAATTGGAGAACAATCTAAAGAATTACAGAACCTTTAAGGTTGGAAAAGAACTCCGAAATCATCAAGTCCAGACTGTGACTTATCCCTACCTTGTCAACCAGCCCAGAGCACTGAGTGCCATGTCCAGGCCTTCCTTGGACATCTCCAGGGCCGGGGACAAAGAAAGCTGTAGAATAAATGTAGGAAATTGTTCAAGTCACAGACATAATAACAATTCTCCTGACCTCAACAGAACTGCTGAACTATTGACATTTAATACCAACCGTATTTCTCCTTTGTTTATTTTTACTTTCTCTAATATTTTGGCTGAAACACTACAGTGGGCTACAGCATGCATGGGTAAAGCCAGGCTGTTGTTTTATTCCAGTAAATACACTCCTTGTGCTCTTTGGGGCATGCTGTCTTTAAAGAACAGCCTCACCTATGAGAAGGGAAGCAGTGAGCCTTAAGAGCTGAGTTTTGTTTCCATTTGTGCCCTAGATTTCTCAAGTCTTTGATGAAAATCACTGCTTCTCTCTGACTCAGCCTCACCAGTAATAAAATCGTGATTCTGGTATTTGTATTCTTCGGAGTGCTTGGAGAGCTGCTGATGATATGAATTGTGACAAGATGCACGTTCTGTCACCATTCTGTTTCTGTTGAGAAATATTCCCTGATGTTTGCATCCCCGGGTTTATATCCAAACTGAACAGGTTGTTGATTGTTTCGGATTGTTTGGAGTTTTTGTTATTTACCAGATGTTCTCCATGCACCAGAGCATATACTACCTCTTGGCAAACATCAGGAAAAAATTTCCTCTCTGGGAGGGTGGGCAGGCCTTGGCACAGGGTGCCCAGAGAAGCTGTGGCTGCCCCTGGATCCCTGGCAGTGTCCAAGGCCAGGTTTGACACAGGAGCTTGGAGCAGCCTGGGACAGTGGAAGGGTCCACCGTGGCAGGGGTGACACTGGATGGGCTTCAAGATCCCTTCCAGCCCAACCCACACTGGGATTCTATGAAATACATCTGGATTCTCCCTTTGGCTCTTCAAGTGAGAGAGTATAATCCAGAAATTTTACTGTCTGTTTCATGTGTGGGACTGCTGAGAGTCTAACCCTCTCCATGTATTTTACATCCTGTTTTGTTCAATTCTACTAAAATCTAACATAATTAGGATATGCCATGCAGGACCAGAAACACCTCAGGTGTCCTACTAATATTCTTTTGCTAGTTTATTTTAGTTCTACTGTTATGAGCAATGAAAGGAACAGTTACAACATTGTACATAAACAGGCATAAATGCAATGTAAGCCAATTTTCCAATTTATTTGTTTGATCATTTCTTTCAAGTACAGAAGTCTTTAACAAATCAAAGGACAGAGCCTATACTAGCAGAAAGAAAAAAAAGTTTCTGGGCACTAGAGAAAGAATCTGGAGGCCTTTAAACATGTTTTCAGTTTTCAGATCTTCGTAATCTTATCTGGAAATGAAAAAGAGAAAGCAAAAAGCCCTTTCATTTCCTAGAAGAGATGGAAATGGAGGATTTAATGAAATAAGAGTGGCAATGCCAGGCTTGTGTTACATGCAATTTTAATAAAAGTCCGTGTTGTGGAGAGCCCGAGGTTGTGGCACAGCATCATTTCAGGGTTTTTATATAAAGAATACATGTAGTTATCTAAGTTATCCAAGCCAGACAAGACAGTAGAACTGATTCCTACCTCTGCTGAAAGCTCTTTAAATTCCACATGATAGCTGGAAGGGGACACAATAACATTTGCATGTATTTTAAGGCCTCTCTCTTTTTCTGAGGACATTTACTATGTATTTATATTTTCATGGAACATGAAGTCCCACCAATATTTCACACAAGTGAAAGGACAGACCAAGAAAAGAAATGCCAGACATTTAAAGAACATTCTCTTTATATAATCAATTTGCACACACTGTGTGCCCACATTCTTGCATGCAGCTACAAATTTGCTTGACATCAGAAACTTCAGCTGCCGACTTTTCTTTGGAAATTTTACTGCTTATAGAAAAAAACCTAGAATGTTGCAAAGCCAAAATGGACCTTCCCCATTAAAGACCACATTTCACCGGAGAAGAAAATAATTGTTCCAAATCCTTCAACATAACTGTTCAACCTTCTATTTATGGGTTTATTTCTATTTATAAATATACTGCAGCTGCCCCAGCCCTGGGCCTAGCACAGCAAGGACCTGGAGCTGCTGGAGAGAGCCCAGAGGAGGCACCAGGATGAGCAGAGGGATGGATCTGCTCTGCTGGGAGGAAAGGCTGGGAGAGCTGGGACTGTTCACCTGGAGAGGAGAAGCTTTGGGGTGACCTCAGTGTGACCTTGCAGGGCCTGAGGGAGCTGCAGGAAAGATGGAGAGAGACAATCAACAAGGGCTGGAGGAACCGCACACAGGGAATGGCTCCCAGTGCCAGAGGGCAGGGCTGGATGGGATATTGGGCAGAAATTGTTCCCTGGGAGGGTGGGCAGGCCCTGGCACAGAGTGCTCAGAGAAGCTGTGGCTGCCCCTGGATCCCTGGCAGTGTCCAAGGCCAGGTTGGACATTGGGGCTTGGAGCAGCCTGGGACAGTGGAAGGTGTCCCTGCCCATGGCCGGGGGTGGAATTAAATGATCTTTAAGGTCCTTTCCTACCCAAACCTCTCTGTGAAAATTCTGATATGTATTCTGGGTAGGCAAAGAATGTTTCTGTTTCACTGAAGATGAAAATGCATTTGAAGTAAAAATTCCAGAAGAGTTCAAGATGTATGGGAACTCTGGATATTGTTTGATCCAAACCCCCTGTTCTCAGATCAGAAGCAGAGCATTGCTCAGGGCTGAATGCATCTTTTGCATCTGAAGGCATCTTTAGGATCTTTAAAGCGGGAGATTCCACAGCTTCTCTAGGAAACCTGTTGCAAGGTTTGACCATCCCCACAGTAAAACAGTTTTTCTTCATTTAGGTGGAATTTCCTTATTTTCTGTTTGTTTCCATGGCCTGCTGTCCTGTCACAGGGCATCACCAAGTATAGTTTGGCTCCATCCCAGCCTCAGTTGATATTTTTACATCTTCATAACATTTTTTTGCACCTGAGCCTTCTCTTTCCTATGCTAAGCTCCTTCAGCTAGATACAGTGTGACCTGGTTATCTTGACAGAAAGGAAATTAAAACATCAGGAGTAAATGTTAAACCATAAGAAAAAGTTTGGCTTAAGTTGTTAATTTTTTTATTTGTTCTACATTTGTTTAACATTTTCTGCCCTTGTGGTATATTTAGAGAAAAAGTTGTTATTTTTCAATGAACATTTAGACAGGAAAATTATCCTCTATTCTTTCGATAGGAGACTGTAAATAATGTATTTATATATACGTATTCAAATTTTCAATAATATGTAAACATCACTATAAAATTCCACCTCTAAATAGCTTGATTTAGAAAATCAATATTCACAATTGTTTATAGAAGCATCTATTGGAACACTGATTTTCCCAAAACCTAAGTATCAATCTATATTTTACATTACTCTACTGATTTCTAGTTTAAAGGAAATAATTTTTCCCTCTTCCTTTACCATGGGTTATCTCTGGTAATTCTTTTCCCACATGGTTATAAATGCATTTCCTTTGGCTTACTTGTAACAATTCCTATATTTTCATTAGTTAGAAGGACATAAAACTAGAAAGTCAATGTTATTTATCCTTTAAGCTCTTTTAGTCCATAACTTGATTGATTTTGTCTTCCTAGATAAAAACTGAGCAAGACAGACCCTTTCTTCTGGGGGTTTATTACCCATATGTTACTAATTTCATAATTTCTTGAACTTTTTCCTCATATATATGACTTTAAACATTGATATGAAAGGGCAAGAAATGTTCATTGCTATGAATGAACAAAGTTTATTACATATAGTTCTGAAAAGAGTGCAGGAAAACAGAAGATTGCATAATTGATTCCTCCTTTTTGTTGAAAAGCTGTAAATGTGGCCATTTCTGATGACAGAACCTCCAGGCTGGATAAAAGAGTGAACTGAAATGCATCTGTCAGTCAGGGGTGAAATCCTGGCCCCCATGCAAATTAATTCATAGCTCGTTGCAGCAAGTTTTTAATGAAGATGTCTGGTGTTATCAGGGAGATCCCTGTGCTCATTTGCATTGACGTTTAGCAGACACAGGCAAGTGTCTGAAGACATCCCAAGCTCTTTCAATGAAAATATTTGTGCCAGAGGAGATTTAGATTGTATATTAGCGGAAAAAAAAAAATCACTGGGGGGAAGCCCTGGCACAGCTGCCCAGGGCAGGGGTGGAGTGCCCATTCCTGGAGGGATTGAAAATCCCTGTGGATGTGGCACTGTGGGAAATGGGTTAGTGCTGGCCTTGGCAGTGCTGGGGGAGTTGTTGATCTTGATGACCTTAAGGATATTTTCCAACCTAAATTACTTGATTCTATGAAAGTAGGTATGAAATCAGGTCAAGAAGAAGATCCCATGGCATTGCCATTCCTGTTTTTCTAGCCACTGCTCTAATGAATGCAGCCCCAAATACTCCATGTCTCTGCAAAAAGATTACATATTGCTTCTTCTTTGAATACAAGGTTCAGTTTGATGCTTACAATTCCTAAAGAACTTGACCTACTTTTGAAAGACGAAAGTGCTGAAAATTAAGCATATGGCTCATATCCCTGAGTTGAACCAGGTTATCCCTTGTAAACTTCCTGCTGACAGAAGAACCTTTAATCCTTCTGACTGGGAAGTATCTTGGCAAATGAATATTTTTTAATTTGGGGAATTCAATTTGAATTGCTAAGGAGATAAAAACAATGACATTGCTTATGTAATTGTTTAACCAGGAATCTCAGAAATGTGGTGAACATTCCATTTTCAGAGTCTGACTTCCTACAAAATGACGAACCTTTCCTGTTGCCATGTATTTCTTCTGACTGCTGCCTCTCACTGATTTAAACTGGAAGCAATGTTTCCAGAAGGACACTGTAAACTCTCCTGAATTACATGGAGCAGATTTAGAAAAAAAAAAGAAAGAGTTGCAGTGCTACAAATTACTGAAGTTTAGATGCCTTCTCATAAAAGTTGCTTGCACTAATTCCCACCATAAAAAGGCTGAACATGCCCTCCAGTATCAGTCTTACTAAAGCTTGTGCAGTAACAGTCATGGCACTAATAATTTTTAATTTCTTTCACTTTTTGTGTTGCTACAGCTGCACAGCTTATAGAATTCATTAGTAATTATTCAAAATAAAAATATGTATAGGCTTAATTTATGCAGTCTTTAAGTTGTCATTTTATGCACTAACTTGTAAAATGAAATAAAAAGGTAGAGATGACATTTACAGCTGATTTGTAAAATGGAGGAGATCTCTGATGAAACCCACTTTAAATAATTGTAGTTTGCACCTGTTAGGAAGGAGGATTTTGAAAGAAATCCCAAGTGGTAAATTATTCTGTACACCTGGGCTCCATTGCTGCACAGATTGATGGCCTTTTAGCAGGTAGAACAATTCAGTGGCATAAGAAACAGGGCATCTGCGGAAAGAAATTAAATTTAATTGAAGTGACAAAATGGACTTCATTGGGAGACTACCAGCTCTGCCCGTGCAAAGGAGAGCAACAGGAATGCAGCAGTGCCTCAGCCACAGATGAGAATTCTACTCTTCTGGATGGCAGGATGGGGATGCTTGAAATGAATCCACACAGGCTTGGAGTGTATTGCATGTGCCATTATTAGGTACTTAATTCAACACAGCTTCAAGAGTTATTATAACGAAGACACATATATCCCATAACTGAGCAAATCCTTACCATGCTGGGGGCAAAATATGAAACTGAGTTATGTACTCAGTCTCTGTGTAAGAAACACAAACATAATCCCCCAGTCAGGATTCTCCTGGGACTTTGTCTCTTCCACTTGAAAATGTCTCAATGATTTTGAGCTCCTTACTCTCTCCCAGGGTTGTTAATTCATATGTAAATCTTCCCAGGGTAAGAGCCATAGAATCCCAGAGAGGGTTGTGTTGGAAGGGATCTTAAAGCTCATCCAGTCGCAATTCAGCCCCTGCCATGGCAGGGACACCTTCCACTGTCCCAGGCTGCTCCAAGCCCCAATATCCAACCTGGCCTTGGACACTGCTAGGGATCTAGGGGCAGCCACAGCTTCTCTGAGCACTCTGTGCCAGGGCCTGCCCACCCTCCCAGGGAACAATTTCTGCCCAATCTCCCATCTAACCCTGCCCTCTGGCACTGGGAAGCCATTCCCTGTGTGCTGTGCCTCCAGCCCTTGTCAATTGTCTCTCTCCATCTTTCCTGCAGCTCCCTCATGCCCTGCAAGACCATACTGAGGTCACCCCAAAGCTTCTCCTCTCCAGGAGAACAATCCCAGTTCTCCTAGCCTTTCTTCCCAGCAGAGCTGCTCCATCCCTCTGTTCATCCTGGTGCCTCCTCTGGGCTCTCTCCAGCAGCTCCAGGTCCTTGCTGTGCTGGGCCCCAGGAGCTGGGGCAGCTCTGCAGGTGTGGTCTCACCACAACAGTGTGGGTGCTGATTTCTGTGAGCTGCAGGAAACTCTTGCCAAGAACACGTAGAAATGTGTACATGATTCTTGATTCAGGTATCTGTGCCCACACTCCCATCCCTTTCAACCCTCTAAATTTAACTGTACAGCCTTACAATCACAGAATCATGGAATCATCAGGTTGGAAGAGACTCTTAAGATCAAGTCCGACCATGCTAAGATATAGTTGAGATCACCTTCATCTAGACTGAAAATGTGAATCCTTTGTCAGAGGGAGGGGAAATGATGCCTTTCATCTGCCTCTGGGTTTATCTCCACACCTTTCTTTTGCTAGATGTCTTTAAATAAGAGTTACTTTTCAAAATACATTGTTTACTTGAATTAAATTTTCAAGCACCTGATTTAAAAATTTGGCTTGACAATTTGATATACATTTATATATGTTCTAAAAATCTATGAAGAAATTGCAGCAGATAGATAGGGTTAATTTGGTTGCAGGCACTCATTTAAATTACAGTCCCTAAAATAAAGGTGTCTTGGGGTTATTCTGTTCCATCTGTTAGGGGAGATGTTTTTCTTTACTCTTGTATCTCAAGGGAGGAGGCGCAGATGCCTTCTGATAATGGGCCAGCTGATACAATCAAATGACCCATTGTTTCTTATCTCTTTCTCCCTTCCACTCCCATTTCTCCCTTTTGGGGAGCGATATCTTTTGCTAATGGGCCATTAAGGCTCACCAATGACATGCCACATTACATCATCCCATTGTGAGATGCTCCACCAAGTGGAGGAGGAGCCAACTGTTCCTACTTAGATAAAAACTGAGAACACAGAGCAAGGAGGTAGCCTTCCACTGGAAGACAGAGGAGACTCCTTCTCCACTGTACCCCCAGAGGAAGACCAGACCCACCTTGCCACCACTGGACTTTTCTTCAGGATCATCTCCACTCCCTGGATTTTCTTCAGGATCATCTCTATGCCACAGAACCACATCTGTTACTCCAGGAGGATTTATTTGGACTACTGCCAACACCCTAACTAACAGGGTGTCAGGTTGCATCCCTGACTCTGTCAGGGTCTTCTAGGACTTTTGTTTGTTTGCTTGCTTGTTTTCTTGTATTATTACATTTGTATTTTCTTTTTTTTTTTTAATATTCATAGTAAAGAACTGTTATTCCTATTCCTAAATCTTTGCCTGAAAGCCCTTAATTGCAAAATTATTATAATTTGGAGGGAAGGGGGTTTACATTCTCCATTTCAAGAGAAGCTCTAGCTTTCCCTGGCAGACACCTTTCCAAAACCCGGACAAAAGGTAATAAAATTCTACTGTTACAGTAATCTGATGGGAATATAGAGGTGACTAATAAATTTACTGCCTTTTTTTAGGCCTTTGTGTCAAACCTCATGCATTGATTAGTTTTTAGACTGAATGGTTTGGCTTCTATTGCCGGTTCTTCTAAGAGCTCCACTTGTACTATGCCACTCCTTTTGAACAGAAATGTGAAGCAAAACCTGGAAAACTCAGAAAGCTGTGGTAGCAGATGGACTTATCAACATCCCGTTGCCTTTTCTCATTTGAACTCTGGCAACAACTATCTAAATTGCGGCTAATTAAACACAATATTTCCTCGTAATTATATGATAAAGATTTCAGAGACTTTTTTTTTTACAGAGACTGTGCAGCTTTGTATAATAATTTCTTGGTTAGGAAAGTAATTTATTCTAAAGGCTAATTGATGATGAACAGATTATTAAAAGTTGGATTGCATGACACTTTCTGCATTCTCTCTCATTTTGATTAAGATCAGCGTCATTCCAAGTAGGAGAAGGCAGCGCTGTGAAAGGGTGGTGAACACTGCAGCCCTTTTCTTACACTACTGATTGATAATTCTGATGAAATTCCAGCAGTGCCATAATCATTTTAGAGTGTGTCATAAAGACCTTCTGTGTGGAGCAGGAGCCATGTGCTACAGCTCCATTAAGATTGTAGTTTCAAAAGCAGTCATCAGAAATTAACTTTAATAATAAGTTCTAAGTGTTTCAAAAGAAAACTAATGGAAGTTACCATTTATATTCTTTAAGAAACTCTTTTAGTATTTTCTATGACTTGACCTTTATTTTACCACAAGATATCTGAAAGGTTGATTTATATGACTCACAGCCATAATTATTATACTGAATAAAAAACTCAATTGATTTTCAGAGCTATTTTGTTTAAAAAATTAGGAACACTTTAAAAATCTTTATATTTCACAATGTAAAAAGTTTCTTACCACATCTGCCATTCTTGTAGTTTAAAATAAATTTTAAAAGAACTGACGAATAAATGAATCTTGGCTGGGTATTCAGCAAATGTATGCATCAAGCTGCAAATCCGCACGTGTAATTACATAGATGTATAGTGGAGATCTGTAATAACCACATGAATTGAGCACATTGACCTGAGTATGAAACACAGACACATCCATTGTTGTTAAAAAGTTAATAATGAGATTTCTGTCTGGCTGTAAAAAATGTGCCTGCATTATTTGAACCTTAAAGTGCAGACCCTCTTGTTTGGTACCTCTTGCATGGTGTAGGATTCCAGGTGCTTGATGGATGAAAGAGCTCTGATAAAGAAACTTGGTATTATTTATGCTGTGCTCTCCTCTTGAGAGCTTAAGCTTGGATTTTCAAAAGAACCTTTTAGAGAATATTCTCACAGATCTC